>VMBQ01001970.1:10000-147677 GCA_007657795.1 Dreissena rostriformis
GGTGGTGGTGGTGGTGGTGGTGGTGGTGGTGGTGGTGGTGGTGGTGGTGGTGGTGGTGGTGGTGGTGGTGGTGGTGGTGGTGGTGGTGGTGGTGGTGGTGGTGGTGGTGGTGGTGGTGGTGGTGGTGGTGGTGGTGGTGGTGGTGGTGGTGGTGGTGGTGGTGGTGGTGGTGGTGGTGGTGGTGGTGGTGGTGGTGGTGGTGGTGGTGGTGGTGGTGGTGGTGGTGGTGGTGGTGGTGGTGGTGGTGGTGGTGGTGGTGGTGGTGGTGGTGGTGGTGGTGGTGGTGGTGGTGGTGGTGGTGGTGGTGGTGGTGGTGGTGGTGGTGGTGGTGGTGGTGGTGGTGGTGGTGGTGGTGGTGGTGGTGGTGGTGGTGGTGGTGGTGGTGGTGGTGGTGGTGGTGGTGGTGGTGGTGGTGGTGGTGGTGGTGGTGGTGGTGGTGGTGGTGGTGGTGGTGGTGGTGGTGGTGGTGGTGGTGGTGGTGGTGGTGGTGGTGGTGGTGGTGGTGGTGGTGGTGGTGGTGGTGGTGGTGGTGGTGGTGGTGGTGGTGGTGGTGGTGGTGGTGGTGGTGGTGGTGGTGGTGGTGGTGGTGGTGGTGGTGGTGGTGGTGGTGGTGGTGGTGGTGGTGGTGGTGGTGGTGGTGGTGGTGGTGGTGGTGGTGGTGGTGGTGGTGGTGGTGGTGGTGGTGGTGGTGGTGGTGGTGGTGGTGGTGGTGGTGGTGGTGGTGGTGGTGGTGGTGGTGGTGGTGGTGGTGGTGGTGGTGGTGGTGGTGGTGGTGGTGGTGGTGGTGGTGGTGGTGGTGGTGGTGGTGGTGGTGGTGGTGGTGGTGGTGGTGGTGGTGGTGGTGGTGGTGGTGGTGGTGGTGGTGGTGGTGGTGGTGGTGGTGGTGGTGGTGGTGGTGGTGGTGGTGGTGGTGGTGGTGGTGGTGGTGGTGGTGGTGGTGGTGGTGGTGGTGGTGGTGGTGGTGGTGGTGGTGGTGGTGGTGGTGGTGGTGGTGGTGGTGGTGGTGGTGGTGGTGGTGGTGGTGGTGGTGGTGGTGGTGGTGGTGGTGGTGGTGGTGGTGGTGNCAGTTAACATCATTGCTAAACGAACTGTAGTATCCCTTTTCATACCCAATACTTCCCAAAAATAGAAAGTCTATGGAATAACATATTAATGTTAATGTGAAATCTGTTTGTAGATTGCACGTTTTCTACTGCAAAAAGTTTCAGGCCCACCGGCCGGAAATTTTATATTGGAATTGATTGGTCGCTTACAAAGGTCAGGCTATTAAGGTGAAAAGCTGGCGTATACAGCTAACACCGAAAAAGATCTAACACTCAACCTGGAATACCACACACAAAAAAAGAAAATTTAAATAGCTGAATATGTGCATTGGCCCCACCTCCTGTCATTAGGGCCACCTCCTTGGCATTGGCTCCATCTCTTTTGGAAGAATGCAAAATTATCAATAAGATCACCACCTCGGAAGTAGCATTGGCTCATTTATTAATGCATCGCAAAAAAGAGGTGGCGCCCGTGATTACCAGCCGTGTTTTTGAATCAATGAGTGACAGCAGAAACTTCACATTGGTACAAGTCATGGGTAGCAGGCCTTTAAAAAAATGTCTCATCCGCAAAAAAAAATGCAATTAAAGTTTAATGTCAGTTGAGTTAAGTTTTTAAATAGTGGACCTGCCTCACAAGTACTTTTTCCCATTTTGGAAATATTAATCCAATAACAAAACGCCTTGGTTGACTTAAGACTCTGACTTGAATGTACTGTACAGCAATGACAGTAAAATGAAGTCAGCGTTGGAATATGAGAGTACAATTATTTCAATTATGGATAATCTGAGTGTTAATACAACTTAATTTATTTAAATATGCCTTGGTTGGGAACACTTGCATAAATTATATTTTTCATTTTGCAGTTCCTGTTTTTTTTTAACAAGCAATTCCCCAAAAGTAACAAAACATTTCTGTTATAATTAATATTTAAACTTCAAGGAAAGAACAAGTATTCAGATGACCAGTTGTTAAGATGTCATATGATCTTGTTTTAACTTGTTGTGCACAATCTTTTCTTGAGAATTATTATCAATAAACAATATAAACAGATCGCCATTACATTATTTCAAAACTGGCCAATACATACAGAACATTATGCTAGTCAATTGTTCCATGTGTTTGTATCAGTCGAGTGGCTCGTGTGATGACGTATCTCACGAGAGGCGGAGCCTCGAGTGTGATACGAAAAAGCGCAAGCCACGAGACTGATACAAACACTTACAGATAACAATTAACCAAGAATGCTCTTGTAATTTTCTGCATTCAAAGTGACATCATTTAAAGTAGTCCGCTAGCATGGTAACACGGAATTGGAAAACTAGCGAGTAGCATAATACGGAAATTATTTCTGTGCAGTTGTATTTTACCTATTGATACAACTTGTAATTTTTGGGAACATAAAGCAGGTATATAATAAAAAAAAGAAATATCAATTGAAAGTGTCATTCACTTCAGATTCCTTTCAGGTACTGATCGCACAGCGCTTTGATTCTCATGCACGAGTTACATGAACATTGCACAGAACTTAGTCCAAATAATTAGACGTAAGCTACACCGCTTACGTGTATATGACCTCATATTTATAGGAGTACACAGGACTTTGATTTTCCGTGTATATATAGCAATGTTCTATATTTATACGCGCTGTTGAGTTTGCAGTTATTGATCGCACAGCGCGTTGATTCTCATGCACGAGTTACAGTAACATTGCACAGAACTTTGATTTATTCACAGACATAGACATACCTTCCCCCGAGAGAGCGTCTGTAAGGTTCGCCTTCTCGACCAACGCAACGAGTGTGTTCAGTCCAAGTTTGCCGGCGAGCTGAGGAATGTTTTCGTCGTCGTTCACCTCACTGTTGACGGCGTCGGCGATATTTGATGAGAAAAGGTCCATCCATATCGCGTCATTGGTCTTGGCGTAGCAGACGCCGACGAAAGCGAGTAAAAACGCGAGTTTCATGTCAGCTGTGTATCGCGAACGCTGTCTGTGCTCTTCGAGAGCTGTATTTGAACTGTTCAGGTAGTTCAAGGTCGCCTGTTATATAGCATAAACATTGGACGTGTGACTCTTACAGTAAACCCTCGTTTTGTGGTTCATTCTTTTAAGTCCCAAGTCGCAACTGTGCACATATTGATTTGACAATTTGGTAAACATCCACCTGGACGATATCGATTAGAAAAGATTGATTAATTTTTTATATCGACTTATTGATTTGCGGGTTATTAACTGATTGATTGATGGGTCCTAGCTTATTTTATACCGAATTTTACCGAATAGCTTTGATTAAAGATCTATCAATATACATATATTTTGATAGATCTTTGCTTTGATCGGAAATATTTCCCAAATATTTCTCAGATGCCGGTCAACCGATCGCTGACTGGAGCCCCCGATAGCTAAAATTAGATTCAGCAGGCACAGATTTACCGGGGGCATTTTTTATTTTTTATTTTGTGTGTGAAACCAACATGGCCTGATGTTCTGATTTCCCCGATTTCCGACAGAGGAAGTGCCCCCTGCTTTTAACCTTAAATAGCTTACTGTCTACTATCCACAGGGGCACCGTTTAGACGTTTTAACATTCGACTATCACCGTAGCAACAGTCTCTTTAGTGCGATATGCACCCGTATGCGTCTTTGCAGCAGTGGATTTAAAGCGTCTAGATATCTGTGAGCGTTCAATTAAGCTTGTGGATTGTAAGCATAAAAACAGTACGTAAAAGAGCTTGTGTAAGTAGTTTTCCTCTCTCCCTTTCATTTCAAGATGCCATGTAATGCAACGTTCAAGGCCGTCCAGTTCAGATCACGAAAATAACTATAATCGGTTCTAAAAATAAAACAATAAAAAAGATCAAACGCTGTGCGGCACATCTGCTGCTTTTAGTATATAAATCATACAGTGAACGTTTCATTAAGGTAGGTTACATTTATCCAAGTATTTACGACATTCCAGATGTGAAAGGATTATAAGTTTGTATCTACAGTAAAACAAGATACACAATTTATCTTTGCAACTTGTTAAGAACTTGTTAATGATTATTTATTAAAATGAATAAAAGTCAAACCCTCAATTGATTTCATTAATTTAAGATACAGGTTGCTTTTAATAACAGTGATTCAATGGAAGAACAACAATCATGAGTAAATGTTCCATGCATTCAGTCTCCACAGAAGTGATGTTAACATAGAAATCAGGTAACCAATCAGAGGCGTCGTTTTAGGGCACTCTCAACAAATATGGCCGCCGTTACAGTATACTGAACGTTAGATCATTTCGTTTATCAACGAGCTTTGGTTTATAACACAATGAAGTGCATTTAAAATGTAAAAATAGAAGGTAAATGTGTTATCAAATAACACTACTTATAACCTTTATCTCTATTTTGAGCAACAAAACTTCATCAGACTGCTTATTGGCGTCGAAATAGGGCGCTCGAGGATGGAATAATAAAAAATATTGTGCATATACAATATTCATTTTACATAAATTACGGTCGAAAATAGAAATAAAAGGAAGCAATTAATAAACACGTGTATAATAACAATACGCAATCATCGCTGGTTTTTAATAGCGACATGGATTCGATAAGCAACATTAAGTTAAGCAGGTTGACACAGTGTTTAGCTTAACTACGTAGCGAGGTTTCACTGTACAAACGGCTTATATAAACATTTTAAATCACCGTCGGCTATAATGCGGAACGAATAAGACATGTGATCTAGTCGCATGGTTTTGAGTCAGCTCTTGTTTATGTAATCTCAATGTAAAGGGACGTAACTCGGCAATAGTCCCTAAATCGATGTAACAAAAAGCTAGTTCAGCGATTATTTCATGTCAAAATGCGGAACATATTATAACGGCCTATTTGTTCCTTCATTTGATGTAGTTAAAACGCTGCACATAAATTGCTTGCATAACCTGGTTAAATAACGAACCAAAGATTATAAAATATAATTTACTTTTTTTGCTAATAAATTATTACGGAACAAGTGCTTTTTATTATGTGTAAATCAGACTTTCATAACATATCATACATTTTCGCAAAAATGATGATATAATAAGTAAAAGTATTCTAACCCTATGGACTTGGTAAAAACGTGAAATAATTTTGGTAGTACAAGCTATATCTAACGGAATACCGATGGGCCATCGTGGTTACACATTAAACTCCAAAGGGCGAGAATGCGAGAACGCGAAAGTACGACGGCGACCATGCGAGAACGCGATAGTGTGTTAAAACATATGGATAGGAAATAAACAAATTAAGAATGTTTATTTTATTGGGCGCTTATTATGTTCGCGTCGTATCGATCGCTGATAGCAATGTTTTTAGATAATGTGTTTCTTTGTCCTATGTGTAATACAGTATTGTTCTGTTTTATTCTGTTCTGATATTAGCGCCAGTTAAATAACAGTATAAATTATTGCCATTAGTCACCATACAGTTCACAAACATTTTTTTCCACAGTCTTTGCATAAATTGTTATCAGCGTTTATATTTTTTCTCTATTCTATCTTGATTCTGGTTAACGAAAGAACTTCAATATTGTCTTACTTTAAATAATTCCAAAGTAAGGTGTTATTGATACTGGCAATTTCAGCAGCAAGATCGTAAATATCTCAGTTTTTCTGTGTAAATGTGTGTGTCCAGGTGATAAGAATTTTCCCTATTTTGTAATAACATGAATGGCATTCTTTCAAAAACACAAACAAAAATATGTGAACATGTCTCGTCTTAACGTGTTCAAGAAACCCCACACGTGCCGAATAGAAACCAACTAGCAAAAAGGATAAGGCCCTTAGCGAATATTCCTTAGCAAATATAAAGAGTTTAGCCCTAAATAAAAACGTATTACTAAGTTCGTATCAAACGTCTCTTTTATTAGACTAGGTGACCATTACAACCCACATATTAGATCTGGTAACCAATAGCGAAACCCAAATATCACAGTGCAATTAATTGTGCTGTACTTTAAATCTTTACTTCGAGCGTTAAAAAAGCTCCAAAAGTAGAATACTCATATGAAAAATTTACATATACGCCAAATTAAATTAATGCGATGAGAATCCATGTATTGTTAAACGCATATCGTGTATTGGCGCCACCTCCTGTTTTAGCGCCACCTCATTGGCATAGGCTCCATCTCTTAATAAACATGCAAAACTTTTTAGTAGACCGACAAGAAGCCAATGTTTTTGTTGATGCAGCAATTTGCATATTTTGAAAGGCGCTGTTTGCTGTTATTAGAAATTTAATTCGTAGTAATTTGCTATTTACAGAGATAAAATCATCGATTTTCTTTTTAAAATTCCATCATGTCATAGCTTATAAAGGTCCTCACGTTTCCAAATGCGTTGTGATTGTATGTTTCTGTACATTTGTGGATAAGCAAACATTCACTGAATCGCACTAAATTGTCCGATTTTTAATCTAAGGCGAAATATATTGAGTCATTTAATGTCATTTTATTCGTTATCTCTAGGAATCAATATGAATCGATCATGAGTAAACTGATCTTTTATAAAACACAATATTTGTTCATAATTTTGAGCAGGGATTGACCTATACAACAAAATTTGTTTGTATAGGTCCCTGTTTGGAGTCAACATTTACTGTATTTACCAATTATTAAATTACGTATAGTGTAACCGCGTGCTGATTATTGCAACGAACAAATATTTAGAAAACCGCATCCGGAAACTCGTTGCGAATGAAAACAAATTGAAATATGTTTTGAACTTCGCCATTATCTGTAAATTTATCCTTGCAAATACATAAGAGATGGCAGCTTCAATGAAGGCACTTAACCCAGAACTGAAGAAATATCTTCGGTCCAACAAACTACCGGACGTTTATGAGGTGCAGTGAGAATTTCGCTTAAAGATGCTCTCTGTTCATTCTTGTTAACATTGACAAACCATCTTTCGAACCTATTAATTGTTTACACGTCAAATATAGTGACGATCAATGTTGAAAATAGTGAAACATATTAATAAGTACTCTATTTGATAAATAACTTGTTTCTACATGGCTGGCAACTTGAATTGATATGTAAATCCTCTTTTGGTTACAGATTTTTGCAATTTTCCAGCACCACGATTTCATGTTAAACTGTCATTGCAGCCCAAAAAACGAGTACCTGCTTTGGAACCCTTCAGTGTACAACATTTAAAATAAATTTTTGACATGGTTTGACCATGGTCACGTGACTTTGCAGAAGCCGAAATGTGTAAATCGTCAAGCAAAGTTGAGAACGAAAATTTGACCATGTTTTTATACTTTTCTAATGAAAATCATTATATATGTAAAAAGCATTGAGAAATACAATGATTTTTACGTGTTTTATGATAAATCTACTTATTCTTCCTGTTTTTGACGCATTTTCGTCAATTTACCGCTACATGCGAGTCGTCATAAACAAATTACTTATACACAAAAAACGGTGACGTAGTGCACGTGCCAGCATGTGCATAAAATGTAAACAAATTAAGAGTCCGAAAGCTGGTGAGGTTTGAAAGCCGGTAACTGTACGATAATATGAACAAATTCAACAATCAATTTTAATTTAATAAGATAAGTTTATATACAAGCTTAATATGATACAAGGAGCTACTTAATAATTTAATAATTAAAAAAATGTTTTGATAAAATAATTTTATTAAATAACATAAGTTCATATAAAAGCTTACTATGCCATGTCCATTGTTATTCAAGGCGTTGATCACTGGGCTAGCAGTGATGTGTCCTGATGACCCACACCAGTTCATCCTTGATAATCTACAACTCCTCATTGGAAGGGGTCTAGAAGGGCTAGAATGGTACACAAAATGTTTATTTAGCCGTATGTAAACTTGTAAAAAATGCTGCATTAAGCAACAGTTATATTTTTTGTTGCAAAACTATGAAACTATCCATTAAGTTAAACTGTAATCGTGCAAACATAAAAATAGCTAAGGGGAAAGACAATATTCATATTAAATGATATTAATTTATTTTGCTGATTTTGATGGAGAAAATACAGCAAATTTGGGATTGGGAATCCGGCCTATATTTGGGACTTATAGGATATCAGAAAAACAGACCTGTCAGTTCTTGTACATCATTTTTCAGGGACATGTTTGTGGCAGAGTTCATGAAGCCAGTGAACCGTATCATTTCGGAGAGTAACCTGGAGTTCATATTCAACATGGATGATGACAGCATGCTGGTAGGTCCACGTAATATGAAATCTTCCACGATACACTGCCCCCTTCCCCACAACCCCATAATGCGAAATGAAATGTATCAATATACATGTAAATGCTATCTATTATATTTTTTTTAACTATTAGGAGACCTAGTATGTATGGAAGCTATGCGATAATGAGTTTGCTACTTTTCTTATCAGTACTGTATGTCAGGGTCCAGAGACATTTTCTGTGTTTTACTCCCTCCTACAACCCCTTCATGCAGATTGAAAGTTATCTGCTCATAATATTATTGGAATTTGATTGACAGACCTTGTGTGATACTTTAATAATAAGATTGCTACTATACTATTAAAATTCTGAATGGAATTAATCTGTGTATGCTACCTTTAATATTATTGGTAATTGAATTGGAGCCTAGTTTATTGGAAGTAATAATTATGTTATCTTATTTGAGCCATGTTCTGTGAAAACTGGGCTAAATGCATGTGCCTAAACTGTCATCCAGGATTATCCTGTGCAGTCCGCACAGGCTGATCAGGGACAAAACTTTCCACCTTAACTGGACTTTGGTTAGAAAAGACTTCTTAAATGAAAAATTCCACACAAGCAGAAAGTGTCATCCCAGATAAGCCTGTCCGGACTGCACAGGCTAATCTGGGATGTCACTTTACGCACATGCATTTGGCCAAGTTTTCCCAGACCAAGGCTTATTTGAATACTTTATGTTGATGTCTTTAGAAAATCTTCATACTACACATACCCCCACCCCATAATTCCCCATCCTCACCATTTAATTTATCTCTGTGTATATGGTTTCAATAGTATTACAGGAATTTGATAATGAAACCGATTTCATTGTATTGAATATTTACAATATCTGGAAAAAACATCTATAATAGTTATCCCCACACTTTTTGAAAAAAAGGTGGGGATATTGTGGTGATCTTCGCCATCCGTCTGTCCGTCCGTCCTGGCCAATATCTCCTCCTACACTATTAGCACTAGAACCTTGAAACTTACACACATGGTAGCTATGAGCATATGTGCGACCCTGCACTATTTGGAATTTTGATCTGACCCCTGGGTCAAAAGTTATAGGGGTTGGGTTGGGGCCGCGTCAGAAATTATCACTCATTTTTTTAGGTTATTTTACATTTACTTCTTTATTTCTACACCGATTCACTTCAAATTGATACTGGACCTCTCTTATGACAATACGGTCAATCTCAACCATGCATGGCCCCATTCCCAACCCTGGGGCGCCCCGCCCACATAGGCCACACCCACCAAAAATTTCCATTTACTATAATTTTTTCATTTCTACACGGATTCACTTCAAATTGATACTGAACTTCTCTTATGACATTAGGGTCAATCTCAACTATGCATGGCCCCATTACCAACCCTGGGGCGCCCCGCCCACATAGACCACACCCACCCAAAATTGCCTTTACTATAATTTCTTCATTTCTACACCGATTCACTTCAAATTGATACTGAACTTCTCTTATGACAATACGGTCAATCTCAACTATGCATGGCCCCATTACCAACCCTGGGGCGCCCTGCCCACATAGGTCACACCCACCCAAAATTGCCTTTACTATAACTTCTTCATTTCTACACCAATTCACTTCTAATTGATACTGAACTTCTCTATGACAATACGGTCAATCTCGACTATGCATGGCCCCATTACCAACCCTGGGGCACACCTAGGTCAAACATTCGGTGTGGGGATACGCGTCGGCCTCTGCCGCGCCATTTCTAGTTACATATGATTTAATCTTTACTTTGCATTTCTAAAAAATGGCAATACTCATTTATGAGGATATTTTAGTCCCTATCTCACTATATATTTCATTAAGTAAGGTATTGTAATTTATTATAACAGAAAAAGAAACAAACCAATGAAGTAAGAAGTAATTAAAACTAAATTTGTGGAAATAATAATGCTCAAAATTACCTACTTACTGATTATAGCTTTTGTTATGCATGCAAGAACAAATATGTGTAGGTAATTAGTTAATACAGTAATAAAGAATGCAATAAACTATCTAATATATTAATAAATATAGACTTTAGATTAAGGAAACAGATTATCTTTTACCGCATGCTGCTCCAGTACAGATTTCTTGTCATGAACAATGATTATGTATTTAGAAAGACATCAGCAATTCATATTTTATTCATTGGTTGTTTCTACAGCCAATATAAGGCAAATATTTTGCCTGATTTAAGATTATATAATTTGCCCATATATTTATTCCATCAGAGTTTCACCGAGAAAATCACTGCGTTATCTGAATCGCGCATTTCTAACTGGACAATTCATTTATATTTTATACAAAAGTAAGCAAATGAGGTTATTATGAAATTATTTAAAAAAAAATACTTTTGTCGCAAATTTCTAATCTAAAGATCCTGTTATGTATATTTATCATGCAATTGTTTCATGTTTTGTTTGTTTGCTATCTTGTCCTGTTTGAAGGAGGTAAGCTGTGTGTTTGTTCATGTGTTCGTATATATGGAGATGTGTGTATCTTATGTGTTGAAAATAGTTACATATTACTTCTTATATGGTATTAAGCATATGTTTTGATGCATAAAGGAAGCTTTTCAAACAACATTTGCCACACATCAATAATAATCATCCACTAATTTATTTTTGTTTCCATTATTAAATAACAGGTAGTAAAAATCTATGTGTGTAATAATAATTTAACAAAAGTGTGTATCAATACAAAACCGGTTTATCCACTTATTTAGTTTATGAATAACAGTTATAAATAAGTAAAAGATAATAATCCCAAAGCAATATGTGTGTTCTATACATATTTAATCAACTTTTCTGAGAATAAAAAATCAAAATCTGTTTAGTATATACTTACACACCCTCACTTGATAGTCATTTCATTTAGAAGTTCACAATATATGTATATGTGTGAATACTTTTATGTGGAGTATATAAATATATATATGTGTGTACATTATGCATGTGAATATACAATGTATATGTGTAAATGTATATGTGTTTTAAACAGAGTCCTGCAAACAGGGTAGGTACATTTATGCAACAAATGCACAGTGGTATAAATGTTGAAAACACCGCAAAGAATATATATAATATTGGCTGAAAAAGCGCTGTTTTTAATTACTTGATTAGATCTGTAAACGAGATTGTGTGTTTAGCACATGGTTTTCTAGTGTTTGTATATTATATTATTATACTTTATTTTGCTAGGTGGAAGTCAGATTCTCATCTTTAATTGCTCTACGAAGAATACATTTACTTCCTTATTGGATGATAATTAATAACAATATCTACGTCCCTTGATACATTAAATTCATCAAACACAGAGTTAGTTAGAATAAAAACTCTTGAACTTAAAAATATTCTTACATTGAAATCAGCAAGTAATCTGTACGTTGTAGTTTTTTAAGTATTATTTTTTTACAAAATTTAGCCTTGCTCTGGGAAAACCAGGCTTAATGCATGTGTGTAAAGTGTTCCCACATTAACCTGTGTAGTCCGCACAGGCTTATCAGTGATGACACTTTCCGCTTTTGTGGTATTTTTGTTTTAAAGGTAGTCTCTTCTTAGCAAAAATTCAGTTTAGGCAGAAAGTGTCTCCCCTGATTAGCCTGTGCGTACTGCATACTTTGGGAAGACGCTTTACGCAGCTGTTTGCCCAGACTGAGACTCAAATGTTTAATGATATGTTGTTTCTCAATAAAGGACCCAATCCCCAAACACATAATGCACCTACTTCAGGTAAAACAGTGTGTGTCAATGATGACTTCGTGTTGTTTTCTTCTTAAGTTTGAATTCCAGGCAGATTGTGATCTTTTGAGTTTTTAGCTACAAAAAGCACAGTGTCCCCAGAAATCTGAGATGTTGAGTTTAATTTAGGTCAATTGCAAAAAAAGCCTATGCCTTATTGAGATTTGAGTTTAATTAAGGTCAATTGCAAAAAAACTATGACTAATTGAGATTTGAATTTAGTTTAGCTCAATTGCAAAAAAGCCTATGGCTTATTGAGATTTGAGTTTAATTTAGGTCAATTGCAAAAAAAACTATGACTTTTTGAGATTTGATTTTAATTATTTAAGGTCAATTGCAAAAAAAAAACTATGACTTATTGAGATTTGATTTTAATTTAGCCAAATTGCAAAAAAGCCAATTTGGCTTACTGAGATTTGAGTTAAATTTAGGTCAATTGCAAAAAACTGACTTTTTGAGATTTGATTTTAATTATTTAAGGTCAATTGCAAAAAAAAACATGACTTATTGAGATTTGATTTTAATTTAGCCCAATTGCAAAAAAGTCTATATGGCTTATTGAGATTTGAGTTTAATTAATGTCAATTGCAAAAAAAACTATGACTTTTTGAGATTTGAGTTTAATTGCAAAAAAAACTATGACTTATTGAGATTTGATTTTAATTTAGCCCAATTGCAAAAAAGCCTATATGACTTATTGAGATTTGAGTTTAATTAAGATCAATTGCAAAAAAACTATGACTTATTGAGATTTGAATTTAATTTAGCCCAATTGCAAAAAAGCCTATGGCTTATTGAGATTTGAGTTTAATTTAGGTCAATTGCAAAAAAAACTATGACTTTTTGAGATTTGAGTTTAATTATTTAAGGTCAATTGCAAAAAAAAACTATGACTTATTGAGATTTGATTTTAATTTAGCCCAATTGCAAAAAAGCCTATATGGCTTACTGAGATTTTAGTTAAATTTAGGTCAATTGCAAAAAAAACTATGACTTTTTGAGATTTGAGTTAAATTATTTAAGGTCAATTGGAAAAAAAACTATGACTTATTGAATTTGATTTTAATTTAGCCCAATTGCAAAAAAGCCTATATGACTTATTGAGATTTGAGGTTTATTTAGCTCAATTGCAAAAAAAGCATATGCCTTATTGAGATTTGAGTTTAAAGGGGCCGTCCAATAGATAAAGCGTCGTATCGACACGAAAAGATATTTTGGGAAACTACGAGGATTGCTTATATAGCTAAAAAATACATCCTCTACAAACATGAGCGTGGAAGGCTGAGTGGTCTAAGTGGGTAGCTTTTTACTCCAGGAATCCAGGGGTCAGTGGTTCGAGCCCTGTTGAGGGTTACTTTTTTTACTTTTTTTAAATTGTATTCTTGTTTTTTTACTGGAGATTTTTAGTTTAAATTTATCAATATAAAGCATTTAAAGCATTTAATGACAAGCTTCAATACATGCCAAAATCTGTTGGACGGCCCCTTTAATTGAGGTCAATTGCAAAAAAAGCCTATGACTTATTGAGATTTGAGTTTAATTGAGGTCAATTGCATAAAAAGCCTACGACTTATTGAGATTTGAGTTTAATTTAGGTCAATTGCAAAAAAAGTCTATGACTTATTGAGATTTGAGTTTAATTTAGCTCAATTGCAACAAAAGACTATGACTTATTGAGATTTGAGTTTAATTTAGCTCAATTGCAACAAAAGCCTACGACTTATTGAGATTTGAGTTTAATTTAGGTCAATTGCAAAAAAAGTCTATGACTTATTGAGATTAGAGTTTAATATAGCTCAATTGCAACAAAAGCCTATGACTTATTGAGATGCTCTAAAGTCAGTTTTCGGGGTAGGACCAGTACTTGGTATCTTAAAGGGACTGTCCACTAGATTTTGGCATGTATTGAAGCTTGTCATTTAATGCTTTAAATGCTTTATATTGATAAATTTAAACATTTGAACTAAACATCTCCAGTAAAAAACAAGAATACAATTTTAAAAAAGGAAAAAAAAGTAACCCTCAACAGGGCTCGAACCACTGACCCCCGGATTCCTGGAGTCCTAGAGTAAAAAGCTACCTGTTTAGACCACTCGACCACGGTCGCTCATGTTGAAGGCGGATGTATTTTTAAGCTATATAAGTAATCATCGTAGGTTCCCAAAATATCGTTTCGCGTCGCGCGACGCTTTATCTAGTGGACAGTCCCTTTAAGAGACGATCATGATATAACACTCCCAGAATGGGACTTAATTTTTGCCATGACCTCCTGATCAATTGACGGACACCATAACTTCAGAAAATGTTTTGGAGTTACTATTATTGGTTAATTTTTACCATACCGATTTCTTGGGACATTGTTTAGAATTTGGTTTTGCAAATATATATTGTTTAATTGTACTTTTTTTCAAGATTGATAGCCCCTTTTTTCTCAGTTCAACTAGATTGTTCAGCCCTTTTTGTTTACCTTTCTCATTATATTTTTCCCCAGAGAATTTTTATTATTATTTTTACAATACATAAGATCTTTGGATTTATATACTTTTATGTAATGTTTTCTTGACTGGTGTATTTAGATGCGGAAAAAATAATTTCTCTACTTTTGCTTTAGCTAGAATTGTAGATATGTCTACAGAATGACTTTCAAAACATACTTAAGGCTTTGGTCACACTGTCACGATTTTTTGCCGTGATTGCGCATGATTTACAAATTCTTGGTGATTTACCCTTTACACATACACACAAGCACAAATTGAATCTTCAAAATGTTGTTGAATCCTTTATTATTCTGAAGTGCAAAAACAGTTTTGAACATGTGTAAAACATTCTTGGCACATCCTAATGTCTCCACAACACCGAGGCTAGAGGTCTTTATCAGTACACATATACATTTTTCCTTCATTAAAACTGATGCTGTATTTGTTCGAGCCAGCTTAAGGACAACTCCTACAACTGTCACATTAATGTAGTGTAGCTTTATTTGACTTTGCCCATGCATCCTGCATGCACGTGTCTGTGCAGCCGTCCAATCTTGTCTAAAATGTAACTTTGTCACTTATGTGGTTATTTTAAAATACCACATAACATCACCACGTGGAGACATTGTGTCAAGGTCAAACTTAATAGCTTAAAGTTCAAATTCGGTTATTACATAGATTCATCATTTTCATGCAATTTTATATCAACTTGTCACAAATAATCAAACTGTATAGACCATGTGTAGCAGAGAACGGCTCATTGTGTGTCTTGATAAAACTATGCAAGTGTAGACACTTGTGCCAGTATTGTTGATAGGCTTGTTATACAACAACATTAAAATACAATTGGAACACTCTTAATGTCAACTCAAAGGGTCCATGGTCTTAAAAGTTGGATATTGTAGCAAAAGTCATGACAGTGTGACTTAATGCGCCAATATATTTCTTGCTCACACAAGACATAGCAGTTCTTTGATAATATTACAAATATTATGTCAAATGCCTTTGTAATGATTTGTGAATATTTCAGACTTAAATGTACATTACAAATAATTAAACACTTTAGAGCTCAGTAGTTGTATTTTTTTACTTCATAGTAACATAATTTTAGGCATTATATATATATTACCTCTATTATAAGAAATATTTGTTCAGCATGCTTTCTAGTTTCAGAAAACTGGGTAAGATTTTAGCCTATTTTGTGGTTCAAATGTTGAAAGAAACCTGTTGGTTAAAAAATGTTTTTATGTGCAAAGAAACATTGTTACTTGAAACTATCATATTGTCTAATGTTTTGTAATTAGCTCTCGTGAGCACAATGTGCTCCAGGATGAACTGTGAGCCAAGTTCTGGGTAAACTTGGCTTAATGCATGTGCATAAAGTGTTGTCCAAGATAAGGGACGACACTTTCCACCAAGACTGGATTTTTTCGCTTAGAAGATACTTCCTACAAATAATACCATACAAGCTGCTAACAGTCACTCTATGTTGCTGTCAACTCTGTTGGTCACCATTGTCATCACCAACAATTTCAGAAAAAAACTTCTAACTTGAGAGGAATGTTCCTGGGGTTGCTCTTTCCTTTGAAACATTTGAATATCTTGAAAACCTGGTTGCCATTGCAATCATAAGTTTAAAAAACAGAAAAACTTCTCGTCAAAAACCACTTGCTGGATTGCAAAATAAAAATTTCACACAAATGTGTGTAGGATTGCTCTGTAACAAATTTCTTCAAATGATTTGGATTCATATAAAAATGGCTGCCAGAGGGCAGAAGGTTGTCTTAAATTGACATTTTCTAAATTTAAAACATTTTTAAATGATTTCTTGTGAAACCACAGGCTGGATAAGATTTCGTTTACAAAATATTTATTTATAAAATTATTTTATTTTGTTAAAATGCATGACTGCCCAGGTGAAAAGCAGTTTTCCTTACCTGTATGCAAAATACGAAAATTTTCTCATCTGCAACCACTTTTAAATTTGGAGATAATTTATAAGAAATTATTGCAGTATGACTCATTGACTATTATTTTATTTTGGGTCCATCAGTGTCTTTGGGTCCATCAGTGTCTTTGGGCCCATCAGTGTGATTAGTTGCGAGCACTAATCTTCAAACATGTGCTAACATGCCATAACATTTCTACGCAAAATGTTGGTGCTTTAAGGCAGGTGAGCTAATCAGGGCCATCTTGCACATCCCTCTTGTTATAAATACATCTTGGACTGCACAGGCTAATAAGGGACGACACTTTACGCTCATTCATTAAGCCCGGTATTCCCAGAGCGTGGCTCACTGTTCACCACGTGTCCATCTGTTTCAGCCGACAGCTGCAATGTATGAGACCGCACATCTCCACTACAACCAGAAATCTATGAAAGTCTGCTTCTGGTACAGAGAATTGATCTATCCGGGCTCGTATTCACCAAACAATTCTCAGACTTAAGTCTAAGAATACAGAATATTCTTTAAATTGGAACTTTCCAGAATTGCTTTAATTTTCAGTCAAACTTGGAATTAACCTCATCTATCCAAATCAGTATTCATGTAGAAGATTTTTCGTAAGGACATAATTACCAGTGTAAGCCTGTATGTATTCAAATGCTGGATGTATTTTTCTTGGTTCTAAGTCTATTCTTTATTCTTAGGTTTAAGAATGGGTTGGTGAATACGGGCCTTGATCTGTCTATGTTTGTTTTATGTTTTGTTTTAATGCATTAAGGATTACATTGTCTGTATGTAAGTACGTACGATCTAAAGCTTGTGTTTTTAACTCTTTAAAAAATTAGTGGATCTTGATCAATCTTTCACAGTTGAATGACTTAAATGTGTAGATGATTGCAAAGACAGGAATTTTTGCTGCAACAAGTTTTAGCAGAACTATGGACCTTTGTCTGTTTTTGACTATAAAATATTTAGTCTTCTGAGGCTTGTGTTTTCAGCTCCTTATTTACTTCTGGATGGATCTTGCTTTAACTTTCAGAGTTGAATTACCTTTGTGTGTATATGATCTTAAAGAAAGGAATTGTGGCTGTAATAAGTATTGTCAGAATAGTGGCCCTTTGTCAGTATTCCAATTATTAATATAGAATATATAGTCCCAAAAGTTTGTTTTTGACTCCTCTTAAACTAAAATTTGGATCTTGCTTAAACTTAAATAGTTGAATGATCTAAATGAGAAGATGACCGTACGAAAGGCATTATGGCTGCAACAGGTTTAGTTAGAATTTTTGCCCTTGCCCTTTGTCTGTTTTTCCAATATAGAATATATAGGCCAAAATTTATATTTTTGTTAACTCCTATTTAACTACTGGGTGTATCTTACTTAAAATTTCACAGTATCATGACCTAAATGTGTATATGATTGTATTAAAAAGGAAATAAGATTGCGTCCTGTATTGGCTGAATTATGACCCTTGGTCTCTTTGTCCACTGTATAATGTTAAAGCGGATTTTTTTGTGTACAAACATGTGTTGTGGGGGAATCAGTGACTTTGACACATTTCTAGTTTTAATCGTTAATCTTCAATTGATGCACTAATGTCAAGGGCATTCATCTCTGTATTGAACAGTAGATAATATATTTCCTCGGACAAAGTTCAGAGTGTACAACAAGGCAGTGTTTATGTTTAAAGCCAATTGACCAAATACCTGTAAAACTTACCACTTAAGCTTTTTAAAAAAAAAAACTAGTGACAAAAGAAGAAATTGTTCATTATGATCAATTTCGTCTTTTGCCACTATGTTTGCAAATGTCGCCTGCTGCAAGACACAAAAAGACGTCTGCAGGCACCAAGGAGTAAAACTTAATTTATGGTAAGCTGAAGTGATTTAGTGTACAACTCCTTTATACTATTCAGTTCCTGGATGCAGTATTACCTGATCAAGAAGAAGGAAAGGTTGGAACTTGAGGCTAAAATGGCCCGAGCAGAGACGCATCACACCCACCGCATACTTAAACTGTGCCTTGAGGAATGGATGGTAAGAGAGCATTCACTTGACCTACGCTTTGGAAAAACGGGGTTTAAGGCATGTGAGTCAAGTGTCATCCCTGATTAGCCTTTGCAGACTGCATTGGCAAGTCAGGGTCGACACTTTCAGCTGTGATGGAATTTTTCGATTGAAGGAAGTCTCTTTTAAACGAAAATTGATCCTGTGTGCACTGCACAGGCTAATCTGGTTCAACGCTTTATGCACATGCATTAAGCCCCGTCTTCTAAGATCGCTGTCATTTTTTTTATCACTCAAGTAGAATTTATCATACAACACCCCATCATATTTAATGAAGCTTTATACAATCGCTCTTTGTTAGCACACATTTATTTGATTGGTATTTAAGAATGATATTTATGTCGTGCAATTCTTTTGTTACCAAAAAAAAGTTCTAAACTGTGAAACAAAGGTTTCTTTAAGCAGTTATGACATATATTAACTTTATTACAATAGAATATGTATAGATACATTGAATATTAGGTTAGAAGTGATTAAAGAAATAAAATTAAATGATTTTAATTAAATAATTGCATGTTTCTTCACATTGTCTTTTTTCTTTTCAGGAATGGGTTAAGTACAGAAAAGGGCGTCAAGCAAGTAAGAATATTGAGGCGTTATTTTTCGTGCTTTTTTTCTATGCTTACAATAAACCAATCCATTCATCATAAAGTGTATTATCTGGGAGCATTCCTCAGTTTCACTGATAATTTTGGTTAAAATACAATTGAGGTTGGTTTGAAAAATTCATAAATGAGAATAATTTTGAAGAAGTAGGATATTTTTTAAGAATGTTGGCAGATTTAGTCGGTTTCACACTCTTTTGAAGACTACTGGCGCAAGCGGATTGTGTAGTTATTTTCAGAAATTGGTCTCAGGGGAACTTCTTCTTTACTCTCTGACTGTGAGTCAGTAAATTGATGTATTACTGCTCTTGATATAACGTACATATACAGTTTGATTGATTCAGATGAGTTTTGATTAAGATAAAATAAAATAAACATTTTCCCCCAAATAGTGTTTTTTATAAGATAAAAATCGCTAATTATTTTCTCAACAACAGCCTTTCTTATATCAGTGTTTTGATTGCACTAAATATTAAGACATTTAATTGTTCACAATTTTTCCTCCAGTGGCCTTTCAGAAGATATCACATGTGCTGAATGTTTCAATTGGTCGGGTGATTTTCGAAGCATGGCATTCGCACACCCTTGATGCTCGAAGGCAGCGGGAATACTTCGAGGTACGAAAAAGGGCGAATAAAATACTTGTATATTATACTGTGTAGTGAAATGTAGAAAATTATCAGTGAGAGAGAGGAATAGTTATATTCACTCACTGTGCTGTAATACTGTGTATATCATTATGCAAGAAAATATTTCAAAAGCAGAATATAAATAAAATGTGTTTGTTTTTGGTGTGATAATGTGTTAAATCATCACTGTAAAGGGAGTCAATACAAATGTACTTATTTTAATGAGCACCAGTGTAGATGTGTATTATTGCACACACAAAACAAACAAACACAAATCCTCCATCAATAACACTTCACAAGACATAAAAATAATAAGGAATATATATGAGCTTTGCTCTGGGAAAACAGGGCTTAATGCATGTGCGTAAAGTGTGGCCCCCAGATTTGCTTGTGCAGTCCACACAGGCTAATCAGGGACAACACTTTCCGCTTTTATGGAATTTTCGTTTAAAGGAATTCTCTTCTAAACGAAAAACCAGTTTAGGCGGAAAGTAACATCTCTGAATAGCCTGTGCCAACAGCCCAGTTTTTTCTGGGACGGCACTTTTCACACATGAATTTAGCCGAGTTTTCCATGAATGAAGCTCATATATAAATAAATAATTGGAAATCAAGGAAGAACAATAATTAGAGACAAATTTGAATCTTTAAAATTCTTCAATTGCTTGTATGGAATAATCAAGCATTTGTAGAATATACTAATTTTGTCCACAATATTTTTGTTTGATCTTGATTTCTTTATCTTAGTAGTTCTTTTATTTGGAGTTTAAACAGAAAGCGTTTTCATAACATACTAGTGTAAATTAACAAATATTTATTTAACTTATATTAGCTTTTTAACCTATTTTTAATCGTTATCATGACAAAAAGTGTAATTTATATATAAGTAATTTTATTGTGAGCTGTTTTTGCTTTTATATGGTAAAATTTAAATAACTGATTCACAATTTATTTTCCCAGGGGGTAACTATAAATTTCACCTCTGCTGGTACTTGGAGTGTGATTTTATTACACAAAGCACTGAGTTGATTTTGGAACGTTTATAATTTTCCGTTGTCATTCAAAATAAGTATTTCTAACAACAAAAACATACAAAAAAATCAATACAAAATTTATTAATGATTTGCATGTGCTCTTCCCATTTTGTGATAATAAGTTTAATAACATATATATTTTTTTCACTTATCTAAAGATAAATAGATGTTTTTATCAGTAGCAATATAATCAGAAATTAATTAATTTCCTGAACTCTTTCATGACCATTTATCTTCAATGGCAACCTTAATTGGCATTTCAAAAGTCTTACATTACATTATTATTATCTTATCCGTTAAATGGCAGCATCATAACATATTATTTGGTCATTTTTAAGGTACTCTGCAAAATTAGGCATTTGATGTAATACATTAAAATTTGTATGCATTATTAAAAATAACAGAATAAATAGATTGATTAGTAGGGTGCTGCACCATATTCCATAATATATCTCTGGGACCAGGTGGTTAGGGTGTTAGCATGCAGAACAGGAGGTCCAAGGTTGGAGCCCCACACAGGGAACTTTCTGACATTGCTGGTTGCCTAGCTGGCAGCTAGTTTAATTGAGGGGTACTGATGGCCTTCCTGCCAATCCCCAGGCTAGTTTAATTGAGGGTTACTGATGGCCTTCCTGCCAATCCCCAGGCTAGTTTAATTGAGGGTTACTGATGGCCTTCCTGCCAATCCCCAGGCTAGTTTAATTGAGGGGTACTGATGGCCTTCCTGCCAATCCCCAGGCTAGTTTAATTGAGGGGTACTGATGGCCTTCCTGCCAATCCCCAGGCTAGTTTAATTGAGGGGTACTGATGGCCTTCCTGCCAATCCCCAGGCTAGTTTAATTGAGGGGTACTGATGGCCTTCCTGCCAATCCCCAGGCTAGTTTAATTGAGGGGTACTGATGGCCTTCCTGCCAATCCCCAGGCTAGTTTAATTGAGGGGTACTGATGGCCTTCCTGCCAATCCCCAGGCTAGTTTAATTGAGGGGTACTGATGGCCTTCCTGCCAATCCCCAGGCTAGTTTAATTGAGGGGTACTGATGGCCTTCCTGCCAATCCCCAGGCTAGTTTAATTGAGGGGTACTGATGGCCTTCCTGCCAATCCCCAGGCTAGTTTAATTGAGGGGTACTGATGGCCTTCCTGCCAATCCCCAGGCTAGTTTAATTGAGGGGTACTGATGGCCTTCCTGCCAATCCCCAGGCTAGTTTAATTGAGGGGTACTGATGGCCTTCCTGCCAATCCCCAGGCTAGTTTAATTGAGGGGTACTGATGGCCTTCCTGCCAATCCCCAGGCTAGTTTAATTGAGGGGTACTGATGGCCTTCCTGCCAATCCCCAGGCTAGTTTAATTGAGGGGTACTGATGGCCTTCCTGCCAATCCCCAGGCTAGTTTAATTGAGGGGTACTGATGGCCTTCCTGCCAATCCCCAGGCTAGTTTAATTGAGGGGTACTGATGGCCTTCCTGCCAATCCCCAGGCTAGTTTAATTGAGGGGTACTGATGGCCTTCCTGCCAATCCCCAGGCTAGTTTAATTGAGGGGTACTGATGGCCTTCCTGCCAATCCCCAGGCTAGTTTAATTGAGGGGTACTGATGGCCTTCCTGCCAATCCCCAGGCTAGTTTAATTGAGGGGTACTGATGGCCTTCCTGCCAATCCCCAGGCTAGTTTAATTGAGGGGTACTGATGGCCTTCCTGCCAATCCCCAGGCTAGTTTAATTGAGGGGTACTGATGGCCTTCCTGCCAATCCCCAGGCTAGTTTAATTGAGGGGTACTGATGGCCTTCCTGCCAATCCCCAGGCTAGTTTAATTGAGGGGTACTGATGGCCTTCCTGCCAATCCCCAGGCTAGTTTAATTGAGGGGTACTGATGGCCTTCCTGCCAATCCCCAGGCTAGTTTAATTGAGGGGTACTGATGGCCTTCCTGCCAATCCCCAGGCTAGTTTAATTGAGGGGTACTGATGGCCTTCCTGCCAATCCCCAGGCTAGTTTAATTGAGGGGTACTGATGGCCTTCCTGCCAATCCCCAGGCTAGTTTAATTGAGGGGTACTGATGGCCTTCCTGCCAATCCCCAGGCTAGTTTAATTGAGGGGTACTGATGGCCTTCCTGCCAATCCCCAGGCTAGTTTAATTGAGGGGTACTGATGGCCTTCCTGCCAATCCCCAGGCTAGTTTAATTGAGGGGTACTGATGGCCTTCCTGCCAATCCCCAGGCTAGTTTAATTGAGGGGTACTGATGGCCTTCCTGCCAATCCCCAGGCTAGTTTAATTGAGGGGTACTGANAAAAAAAAAAAAAAAAAAAAAGTGTCTCCTGATTATTTTATCACAATATTTAAATTACATGTTACAAAGTACATAATAATGATTCATATGATTTTTATCTTTAAATTTGAATTATAATACAACGTTATATCAATATATATGGTTGTACTAAAGTGCTACCAAAGAAGGCTACTGAATTTATTTTCCCAATTTCTTGAAAATGCCAATAAAATTCCCAATCCCAAAGCCATGGGCTATCTTCCCAAAAAGGGGAAAAAAAGCCCTGTGAGTATATATATGGATAAGAGGATGATGCACGCCAAATGGCATTGTTCACCATCTGTTAATAACGGAGTAATGGCCCTTTGTATAGTAGTATGTTCATCCCTCCGATTTTCACCCATCCTTTAACAAAATATATGTTGCGGGGGATATCAATTCTACGAATTTGCTTGTTCTTGTAGGTCTTCTTTCTCTTTAAATGTTAATTATTTTGCCAAAACCGCTCTTGTATTTATTATTATGCCAATTATTATTTCAAGACAATAAGGAACCTTTCAAAAAAATAAGAAATTCAATAAAATCCCAATATCTTGAAGCTGCTCATCTGAAATTTTCACAATGGCTTTTTAACCAAGGGACCAATATTTTAAAGCTTTCATAATGACTTTTTAAGACTTGAAATTGTGAGGGTCAAAGTTTACCAGGCTTAACTAGCTTGAAGGGTTTTTCATGGTCCAGCGTTCAGTTTTCATGAATCAAATTGGTCTTTCGTAAATTTGCTTAATGTCCTGGATATGTGTTAACAGTTTGGAAACAGCTTTTACAAAAAAATGTCAATAATATACATAAATTATTTAGATAAATGCTTATTATATAAGGACTCCCTTTGAATATATACATGAATACTCTTCCAAAGGAGATTTGAAAATCAAATTCAAATCTCTGTCAGTAGGTACAAGTTCAGAGTCTCAAATTTATACTGTTTTGCTCGCTTAAACATTCTGGCTATTCATTTGACACTACACGCCATTGTGAGTTAAGTGTAGATCATAATCTTAAAAAGGCCAAACCAAGTTAATTCTTATGTTTTTCATCCTCATTCTTGATAAGGCCATACTAAATTGAGCCTTATGTTTTTCATCCTCATTTTGGTATGGTTTTACATGCCGCAACAAAGGAATGAACAAATGAAATTTTTGACAATTGGTAAAGAGTGTAAAATATAGGGATATAATAAATTCTATGTGTTTGTACATGCATTTGCAAACAATAGAGTGTAACTTGTAAATTTATACAGTTTTAAAAGTTTTCTCAACTTCATGTTATATTGAAAGTTTTGCAAGGAAACATTAGATTCAGCTTAAATTACTGCCTTGATTTATATTTGGATTTTTTTTGCTTGTTTGGTTTTATCCTGCCTGGTTGGTAGTTTTCAAAAGAAAATAATCATGGGGACACTAAACATAGAATCAATTTTGTATGGCCTTATTTATGAAAAAGATATTATGCTTTGAATTGATGTAGTATTTACCATTTCTCTACAGATGACATTGGTATTTGCATGTATAGCTACGTCTGGTATTCACTGAATTAACCCATCTAATTAGCTGAGAATGACCGACTGTTCAAACAGACAATTTCAAACCTATTTTACAAATATAAAAAAATTAAGCAAACATTTTTGTAAATCACAAAAAAAATATCAATCAAGGGCTCAGATTGAAACTTTTATACATTTTAGTATCATATACCTTGAGAATACTATGTAAGTGTTGCATACAATTCAGTTTATGTACAAGGGGTTTAAATATCCCGATCCACAACCCATGGGAAATAAGATTTTTCAAAAATATTTAATAAAATAAAATGAGACAAAATTCATTCATTATTATGCAAGGCATGAACATATGAGGAATATTAAAAAAAACAACTCTGATATCAATTTTAAATCTAATATAAAGTAGGTTTTTAAATGTCTGTTTGACTTCATGCACTGTTGTGATGGGTTATATTTAACTCGAGTTCTTTTCTGTCTGTAACTGAAACTCAAATTCTATAGTTGGTAGCAAAGAATCTTGCCAAGCCCCCTTCAAAAAATGATTTGGACACTGGGTGTGTTGATGAAATTGTAAGTTAATTTGGCAGTTAATTAAGTTATTTTGGCAGTTCATTTGACAATTATTTTTTTCTTCTAAAAGTGCAACATTTTATTAGAAAATATGAGCCTTGCTCTGGCATGTGCATAATGTGTCATCCCAGATTAGCCTGTGCAGTCTGCAGAGGCTAATCATAGATGACACTTTTCGCCCAAACTGGATTGTCGCTACAAGGATACTTTCTTTAAACAAAAAATACCATAAAAGCGGTAAGTGTCATCCCTAATTAGCCTGTGCCAATCTGGGATGACACTTTATGCACATGCATGAAGCCCTGTTTTTGGCTACAAAGCTCATATGCATAAAACTTCTATAATTTGTGTAATAATCAAGTTTTTAAAGCTCATTTGAAGAGACCATTTCAGTTCCTTCATTCTCAAAATATAAGTGCTATCATAATTGACTCTTGCATTTTCTACACCAGTATTGGCTTTGGTGATTTTTTTTTGATTTTTTTTCGTGCAGTGCACAATTCTCATGCAAGGAATTATAAATTTAATCAGTTACATCATTTATCTTTGCAAAGTCGAAAAATTCTGTTAATTTTCCATAGAAATTGAAAATCCGTGAATTTGAATACAATAACCTAAATTAAGTTTACTAAGATTTACTTAGTTTTGTTTTAACATTCATGTGAAAGTTGTTTGAATTAATGTTTGTGTTAACAGTTTAATTCAGCTTTTGAATATTATATATATTGTTGTCATGGATTTTAACTTGTTTGTTGTTTCCAATTTATTTTGTAACATTGCATGCAAAGCATTCAAATTGTGGTGTACACAATAATTATGGATACTTTAAATTAAGTTTTGAATGAGTTATGATATCCTTAGTACCGGTAATAATGTTGATGAGGAAAACAACATAAAATGATATTGGTTAGCACTGTTGTGTCTCAGTTATAGAAAGCTGTGGTAGACTCCTGTTGCACGTGTAGTGAAGTAGCGATATAGAACAGGTCAAGGGTAGTATGATACCAATCGCATTAAAATCACCCCATGGGTGATACATATGAGCCTTGCTCTGGGAAAACAGGGTTTAATGCAAGTGCGTAAAGTATCATCCCTGATTAGCCTGTGCAGTCCACACAGGCTAATCAGGAACGACACTTTCGGCGTTTATGGAATTTGTCCTTAAAATGAAAATACAAGCCTAGGCGGAATGTCATGACCCTGATTAGCGTGTGAACTGCACAGGCTAATCTGGGACTATACTTTACGCATAAACATAAGGCCTGGTTTGTCCAGAGCAAGGCTCACATTCATTTTTCAGTACATCTCCCCACCTTATAGAATCCCGTGCCCCAAAAGATTCGGATAATACAATTTTAGATACTAGATTTTGGTAATTATAATGGTCCCACAAGCCATTGATTTGATAAGCCCATAGCATCTCATACTGAGGCATTTCAAACAAAAATGATCAGAATAAAGGTGAATGAAAAAATCACCAACAACAAAAGAATAATACAAAGAACATGAAAAATATGCATATGTTGATAATGAATTACTTAAATTGGATTTAATTTTAATGGCTTATAAGCAGAATTACAATATTCAGTGATGTAGGGCTGGTTGTTTTCATGCTCTTTCGGAGTTACCTCCCTTACATTACTTGCCATCTTACAAAGTGTTTCAGAAAATATAATAATGTAAAACTATTGCAAAAAACTTATTTTATTTTTCTATTGAAGTGTTTGAAGTGATTGATGGTATCTGGTTGTTTTATTCTATTCGGTAACATCAAAATGGCTGAAATATTTAGGTAATGACTGTAATTGACTCAAACACTATGGTTAAGGATGTTCATATAGATTTTTTTTTTTTAATTGGATTCCATATGAAATGGCATTATTCAGATAGTTTATGTAATTTCTTGTTGTTATTTTTCTATGTCAGATCAACCTAAGGGTGGGTAACATCGTATGGCGTATACAAATTGCGCAATATATACATATAGCTTTGGACTTTGCACTCTTAGTTGATAAGGAATAGGCTTTATTGAAAACTGATGCACATAGTTTTTAATTGGTCGTATCATTTTAATTAATGGCTCAGATTATATTTTTTGCTAAAAAAATCCTCATTGTTTTGTCTTGATTCGTTTTTGGAAATATTTAATTACATATACCAAATTGTAGATGAATTATTGTGCTGGTCTTACAACTAAAAACGTCATATTTTCAAGAACAACTGTAAAAATATTGTATGTTCTTTAACTGAATCAATGAACAATACTTTTCTAGCATTTAATCACATTATTTGTTTTCAGATTAGGAATAAAGTATTAATTGTCGGTTTTAGTACATATCACAAGAAATTCATCACATGATCTCATCTTTGAAAACTTATTCTGAATGTGCATCAGTTTGGATAAACGATATCTCATGTTTTTTTTGTACAAGTATGAAGAATATTTAGTTGCATGTAGCCTGTTTATCTGCACACATGAGGTGTATAGTGGCATGTAGCCTCCACCCACGCATGAAGTCTATTGTTGGCCAGCAATATGCTTTTCACTTTTGCGTTGCTTCTTTGGCACCCAAATAAGTAGACTAAATTGTCTACTGTTGACGCAGAATAAATTATTGTATAACAATGGCAACATAAAAAATATGTGAACTCAACAATTATACTTTGATGATGGTGGTTATGTTTCATTAGTATGTTTACTATAAACATAGATTGTAATAGAGTGACTTTGCATACTGTCTTTAAATATAATAACAAAAATACTGACTGTAATGGAAATTATTTGAAGTTTTGTTCCAACTTAAGGCTGCAATTTTATACGTGTTTGTGTTATATAAATGTTGGATACAAAGTTTGCATAAGTGGGAGAACTTCATACATTAAAGGAAATGTTGTTTTAAACAATGCCTAAAAATGAGTACACTTTAAACAATGTGGGAACATATTTTAATTTACTTTTGTTTGCATAATTGTGCACTTACACCAGAGATGTAGATAACAGCTATGTCTCTGCTTACACATATAAGTGTTGTTAAAAATGCCTGGAAAATGTTACATGATATATTGGGCCAATGTTTCATTTAACATCGTTTTTTGCAAGCTTGCAAGAAAATGTTTAACATTGAAATGCAAGTGAAATAATGCTTCATAAATTTGCATGGTCAGGTATTGCCTTGAATTTGCATGTTTTTTATTGTGATGCATGTTCTTTGTAAAGAAACGCTTCTTTCTTACAGCGCTTGTAATGTGTGTAGAGATATTTAACAAATAATAAAAATGAGATTAACACCAATGCTTTATTAAATTTGGATTTAAGTATGAATGTATGATTTTCCAACTTTAATTATTTAAAGAACGAAATAAAACCAAGAAAATAACTTCTTTTATATTAGATGGAAAAAAGTATTAGACTTTGAACCTGTTGAATAACATTAAATAAATATTAAGTCACTGTTTATACATTAAGTTTTAAATACGTTGTCATGTGTATTTATGCCACTTTATCTGTAACAAAATCATACATTCAAAGGCTGGATTAAGATACAAAATATTATTATTTTAAATATTTATTCTTTCATTCAATCATTTATTCAAAATCATGATTGAACATTGTTTATTTCTATTTATAATTTGATAGTTGGTAGATGTAATGCTTTAATATTGCAGACTTTATAACCTGTTTATCACATTGTCTAGTAGTAAATGTAACTAAAGGTTTATATATTTTGCATGATTTTGCCAATTCGTTATTTATGTATGATATATATTTTGTTGTTTTTACTTTGCATGCACATGTGTTGATCAGTTTCATATTAATTTAATCATAACAATACGCATTAAGATTATGAACCGTATGGTTGTTTATTTAAAATGAAAGTTTTCATAAATATTATTTATCAACATTATAACTCTAATTTGATTTGCTTGATGAATGTAAGACTCATATAATTTTATGCTGCTAAATTGAAAATAATCATTTTAATAGGCTTTCTTATGTTTTACAAGGAATTATCAGAGATTAAAAACTCATAATTATCTGTTTCAAACAGTGAAAAATTACACTACAAATCAACTATAATTGTATACTGTCTTAGTCTACCGTGAAATGACATCATTATTTTGATTTCATTGAGTTATTATTCCAACTAAATTCTTAAGTTTAACTCTTTTAAAAATATAACCAAATGTTGCAAAAAGAATTAAACATAAATCGAATATAAAAGTTTTACTAGATTATCAATGGTTGTGTCCAATTGTTAAACAGCTATTTTTTCATTTTAATTGAAGTAGTAAGTCATTTCATTTTATGTTAAATCTGGGCCCAGGAATAAAGTGAAAATTGACTGATATTTTATTCGTCTGTTTCTGTAGCGCCTGGAGCGTGGGGAGAACATGGAGGATGACGACGCGTTTGGTCAGGGGAATGGCGAGTCCAGGGACAGTCTGTCCAACCTGCCGCGTAAAGTGGCCATTATGGTACGAGAGATAACATGAGGGGCGTTCTGGGAAAACTGGGCTTAATGCATGTGTGTAAAGTGTCATCCCCGATCAGCCTGTGCACATTCTAATCAAGGACAATACTTTTCGCCTGAACTGGAATTTTCGTTTAGAAGACAGTCACAAAATTCCATAAAAGCTGAAAGTGTAGTCCCTGACTAGCCTGGGATGACACTTTACGCACATGCATTAAGCTGGGTTTTCCCAGAACGGAGCTCATCTTGTAGCTGAGTTTGGTAATTTGTCGGAACCATATATTTTGGAAATGGATGCCAAACTTTTTTTTAACAAATACTTGATTTTAATCAGGTATTAATTTTAGCTCTATGGCATTGATCGCCTATGGCTTATTGAGGCACTCTTGAGTATTTTCCTTGGGTAGAACCAGTGCTTGGTGTCTTTTATAAGGTCTTGAGAATACTCCTAGAGTGGGGATCAAACCCAAGAGCTCCCTTTTTCAAGGTAGACACTCGAACATGTTGCTATAATTGCTAGTAATATAGTAATATAGATGACAGTATGTTTACTTTATACCTCACCTACAGCATCCATATAGTCAGTATTGTATATGACCAGGTATTGAAGGCTGTGTTCAAAGTTTTTAATTTCTTGCAGATCTTCAAGTATGTGGATGTCGCAGACTTGGCACGGTGTGCCTGCGTCTGTAGGTCATGGAAGGTTATCACGCAGGCTAACACTCTGTGGAATAGGGTGAGTGCACAAATGGTTTTCACGATTTTGAAAAAATAGCCTATGCCTGTGAAGTTGGGATAATGTGCAATTAATCTTAAATTAGGAAAAAGAACATNCCCCCCCCCCATTTTTCGTCTGCCAAGTGCTAAGTGAGCAGTCAATAAATTATGTTTTACTTCACCTACCAATTTTATTATTAAATTTACAGGTAACTTGGAATGAAAGCAACTGAAATAATTAAGTTTATATAGCCATAAATATTAAATAGTCAATGATTATGATAGTCAACATAGAGTTTCAGTTTTAAATGTACAAGTCAAGTTTTGAAATTATTTCAACAGCGGACGTTTAAAATTCTCATATTTTCCGTAGTATTACAAAAATCAAAAACTGCATTATGATGCCACAGTCCTGTGACGACGTCACTGCGTATGCTATATTTAGACCATTTTCTCAAGAATATAATGTATGGCTCAGTAAAGGGCCGTTTGTGTCAGTCTGTTGTGTACTTTGGTTGTTATGTACAGTGCCATCCTTTAAACATCTGAAGCCTCAAACGCTTTGAAGTCTTCATCTTCATTTTCTCTAAAAATTACAACTAACTTATTGGGGCCTATTTAACCCAAAGGACATGGACAAAAACATTTCCCTAGCACACTTGTACATACAGTCAGCTGATAACAATGCTTTAAAATCCAGCTTTTACAGGTATTTACATAAAACTGTGGTTTCAGTGCAGTGAGAGCACTAACACAACACTATTAACCCATTAATGCCTAGTGGACTCTCCCATCCTTCTAAATTGGATCAATTTATTTCCAAAATTAGGGATGTCTAGTATATTTATTCTATATTTAGAATATTTCTTACAGAAATTCCTTTAAGCAAACAGCGCAGACCCTGATGAGACGCCACATTATGCGGCGTCTCATTTGGGTCTACGCTGTTTGCCAAGGCCTTTTTTCTAGATGCTAGGCATAAATGGGTTAAACGTTCAATATTTATACAAACTAATCAGAGTTATTACATTTTTCAATGTTCTGAATCATCAATAAGTGTCTCTACTGCAAAATTGAGTCTCAAATTGCTTGGCGAGTGATGGGAAATACCCAAGTGCAAAAACACGAACAAAGACATGTTTATCCATATTTTATTCAAACATTTCATGGCTGTTCAAATGTTCTACCTCGTCCAAACCTACCGCTACCTGATTGGGTATGTCGACAACAGCCCTTTCAGCCTGCAGCATAGTAGCGTGTAGTATTCTTGGAAAAACACACATTTTGTCTTTTATGAATATTTAAGATTTCTCAAAGAAATTTTCGCTAATTAAAACCTTTCTATATGTTGGCAGGTATTTTGCTATTTAGGGGGGGTTTCAAGAAACACCCCAAATTCTGATTTACATCACGCCCATGCATCTTTATTAGTATAAAGATTGTTATTCTTTGAAAAGAAAATAGTATAAAGATAAAAACAACATTAAGTAGACTAATACATTAGTGGAATACAGAATAATTTTCTTATTTTATTTCCAATTTTGCAGTTGGATTTCTACCAAGTTCGGAACAGGTATGTTGAAACAATTTTATGTTCTTTTTCATGATTTATTAGAGATTCACATTTTGTAGATCAATGTACATTACGCNACACTTTACGTACATGTATTATTCCCTGACAACACTTTACGTACATGTATTATTCCCTGACAACACTTTACGTACATGTATTATTCCCTGACAACACTTTACGTACATGTATTATTCCCTGACAACACTTTACGTACATGTATTATTCCCTGACAACACTTTACGTACATGTATTATTCCCTGACAACACTTTACGTACATGTATTATTCCCTGACAACACTTTACGTACATGTATTATTCCCTGACAACACTTTACGTACATGTATTATTCCCTGACAACACTTTACGTACATGTATTATTCCCTGACAACACTTTACGTACATGTATTATTCCCTGACAACACTTTACGTACATGTATTATTCCCTGACAACACTTTACGTACATGTATTATTCCCTGACAACACTTTACGTACATGTATTATTCCCTGACAACACTTTACGTACATGTATTATTCCCTGACAACACTTTACGTACATGTATTATTCCCTGACAACACTTTACGTACATGTATTATTCCCTGACAACACTTTACGTACATGTATTATTCCCTGACAACACTTTACGTACATGTATTATTCCCTGACAACACTTTACGTACATGTATTATTCCCTGACAACACTTTACGTACATGTATTATTCCCTGACAACACTTTACGTACATGTATTATTCCCTGACAACACTTTACGTACATGTATTATTCCCTGACAACACTTTACGTACATGTATTATTCCCTGACAACACTTTACGTACATGTATTATTCCCTGACAACACTTTACGTACATGTATTATTCCCTGACAACACTTTACGTACATGTATTATTCCCTGACAACACTTTACGTACATGTATTATTCCCTGACAACACTTTACGTACATGTATTATTCCCTGACAACACTTTACGTACATGTATTATTCCCTGACAACACTTTACGTACATGTATTATTCCCTGACAACACTTTACGTACATGTATTATTCCCTGACAACACTTTACGTACATGTATTATTCCCTGACAACACTTTACGTACATGTATTATTCCCTGACAACACTTTACGTACATGTATTATTCCCTGACAACACTTTACGTACATGTATTATTCCCTGACAACACTTTACGTACATGTATTATTCCCTGACAACACTTTACGTACATGTATTATTCCCTGACAACACTTTACGTACATGTATTATTCCCTGACAACACTTTACGTACATGTATTATTCCCTGACAACACTTTACGTACATGTATTATTCCCTGACAACACTTTACGTACATGTATTATTCCCTGACAACACTTTACGTACATGTATTATTCCCTGACAACACTTTACGTACATGTATTATTCCCTGACAACACTTTACGTACATGTATTATTCCCTGACAACACTTTACGTACATGTATTATTCCCTGACAACACTTTACGTACATGTATTATTCCCTGACAACACTTTACGTACATGTATTATTCCCTGACAACACTTTACGTACATGTATTATTCCCTGACAACACTTTACGTACATGTATTATTCCCTGACAACACTTTACGTACATGTATTATTCCCTGACAACACTTTACGTACATGTATTATTCCCTGACAACACTTTACGTACATGTATTATTCCCTGACAACACTTTACGTACATGTATTATTCCCTGACAACACTTTACGTACATGTATTATTCCCTGACAACACTTTACGTACATGTATTATTCCCTGACAACACTTTACGTACATGTATTATTCCCTGACAACACTTTACGTACATGTATTATTCCCTGACAACACTTTACGTACATGTATTATTCCCTGACAACACTTTACGTACATGTATTATTCCCTGACAACACTTTACGTACATGTATTATTCCCTGACAACACTTTACGTACATGTATTATTCCCTGACAACACTTTACGTACATGTATTATTCCCTGACAACACTTTACGTACATGTATTATTCCCTGACAACACTTTACGTACATGTATTATTCCCTGACAACACTTTACGTACATGTATTATTCCCTGACAACACTTTACGTACATGTATTATTCCCTGACAACACTTTACGTACATGTATTATTCCCTGACAACACTTTACGTACATGTATTATTCCCTGACAACACTTTACGTACATGTATTATTCCCTGACAACACTTTACGTACATGTATTATTCCCTGACAACACTTTACGTACATGTATTATTCCCTGTTTTCATAGAGCAGGGCTCATATTGATATCTATTATACAGCTGTAAACAACATTGCATACTACACTCATACATTGCATACTACACTCATACATTGCATACTACACTCATACATTGCATACTACACTCATACTTTGCTTCTCAAGCTTAAAAAATCCTAGTGAATTTTAATCATAAGTTCGTCTTGTAGTAACATTTCCTTTGTTAACTGTTAACATATCAAATAATCTTTTAATTTTAGAATTGATATACTTAACTAAAACAATAAACTGATTATTATTTCTTTATTTTTCATTTACAGACCCTGGTAATCAGAATTATTCACATGTTGTGATTATTTTCATTTACCCTTCCTTAAACAAAACTTAAATTTCTTTGTTTTCTTCATTTGTATTTTCCAAAACTTATTCAGTTTCCGTTTTACATTCTGCTTTGTGGTTACTGTTTGTGTCTATTTAATTTTCTTTTTCCGTTTGTTTCACAATTTACAAAGGGAACACTATGGTATTCTTCTTTATTGCGATTTTCACATCAACATTTTTTTGTTTATAAATGCCTGTGGAAAAAAGGGGCCCATGGGAATACTAGTGGGGGACGGTGGGCGGCGTCCAGGAGAATGATGTCTGCTTATTAACAGTTCAAAAGGGATCATCATAATCCTTTGTGTTAATGTTTGTGGGCATAATATTTCGGCCAAGATCGATAACAAGCTAGATTACATGAAGCACTTCTGAATAATAGCCCTTGAATTATACAAAATGGCCACATTTACCTTGTCTGCTCACTATCTCAAACAGTTTAAATCTGATCATCATGATACTTGGTGATTATGTTTATGTGCAGAATATCTTAACAAAGTTTGATAACCAGCCATATTACATGAGGCACTCTTGAATTATGGCCCTTTAAAAAAAAGGAAAAATTTACCTTGTCCACTCGCTAACTCAAATAGTTTAAATGTGGTGATGATGTTTGTTGGCATAATATCTCAGGCAATTCAATGACCAGCCAGATTACTATGGTCCTTGAATTGTAAAAAATTTACAAATTAACCTCGTCCACCCTTGAAAGCAACTTGTTCTTATCGTTCATCATCAAACTTGGTTAAAATGTTTATTGGCATAAAATATTGGACAAGTAAAATAACCATCCTTATTGCCTGAATTTGTGTCTGCTCTCTTACTCTAATAGTTATAATCTTACAATCATCAAACTTATAATTGTTTCCAGTACCTTGAAACGGGCGTATTTTTTTACAAGTTGGCTCTGATGTTCTCTTATTGTATCACAATTAATTATTTTAATTTTGTTTTTGAGTGTTATAAAACAGGCGAGGTATTCTATATCCAATTTGCCATTAGGTATTCATATTATTCACCAATTTAGCATAATGTTCACATTTGCCTTCATTTTTTTTATTTATTTGTATGCTTTATACAACATAATTTTCTATTTATGGTTAGAATAATTGAACGTATAAAAAATGTAAAAAAGCTGTAATATTTTTCATTGAGAATTAACTACATTTGTTGTCAAATAAAAAGTAATTATTGTTCACACAAGTAATATGTTTTATTTTTATCTCATCATCAAATTATAAAAGGGAACGTGCAAAAACATTACAAAAGCTGTTTAATAATTATACTTATACGTCTTGAATTCATCAGTTTTAGGGTACTGGCAGTGTTAACCACTGCGTTCCATTTTTCATCTACTTTCGAATAATTATTGTTCCATGAAATAATTTTGTATAACCTCTTTATGCAGAATTATTGAATGGTACGCACAAAAGCATATCAAAAGCAGTAATTATTTCTCATTTTAGACTTTTTTGCAACATTTATACATGTTATCATTAAAACAAGTAATACATAGTTTTCCACCTCTCGATCCAGAATTATCGAAGGGTACGCGCAAAAGCATAACAAAAGCTGCGATCTGAGTGGTCCGTCTGGCTTAAAGCCTCTAATCAGTTGCTTTGTTGATCATGAACTGGAGCACGTTCATCGGTGAGGGCCCATCTGTAACCATAGCAACCATTGGAGCATAGCGTGATGTCAGTGATATCAAACTAACCCTCATTGGAGCCTCGCTCTGTGAAAACTGGGTATTTGCGTAAAGTGTTATCCCAGATTAGCCCGTGCAGTCCACACTTTCCGTCTACACTCTATTATCGTTTAGAAAAGACTTCCTTTAAATGAAAAATTCCATGAAAGTGGAAAGTGTTGTATGTGATTTGCATTAGCTGACTTCACAGGCTTATTATGGACAACACTTCATACACATGGATTAAGCCCAGTTTTCTCAGATAGAGGCTCATTTTATAAAGGCCAAAAGAAAAGTATTTATGTGTTTAGTGCAATACAACCCTAACTAGCCAATAACCAGACCCTAAAGCTGGATTATAAACTAACATTTAGGATCAGTTGCCCTACCTAAGTCTTTCATTACGTCTTGTATTGAGGACTTAGGAGGAGTTTTCACAGAAAATCTAGGGCCATCAATTTGTTGAGGGGCATGGGCTAGTTGAGTCCTGCTGATTGATATCCCTGCTACAATTCTTAGCTTTGGTCAAAGTGAAATTTATATTCGAGCGTGCTTTCATGTTTGAGACAGTTGCATGAAACACTGAATTTTGTTGATTACCTTAGACTCAGTACTTTCACATCGCCTTTGTCGCACTGAACCACAAATGTATAAATATTCAGGATAACTAATTTAACAACATTACTTATATAATAATTGTTACCATGTTTTTTGGTAATCAATGTGGCAGGTCCACAACTTCAATATCACATAGTAGCACTTTAACTTCTGTATTAAAAGCTCATATGCTTAGCCTTTGAAAAGAATATAATTGTTTTATTATAGAGCTTTTCAACGCAGTTAAATAGGCAGTTTCCATTTGATGACTTTAGCTTGCATTAACTGATCTTATTGAAAGTATCGCAAACTTAAATGAAGGCCTAGCTTGGGGTTATAATTGGGGCACATTGTGTCAGGGTCAAGGACACTGTTTGCTTTAAAAAGAGAAACACATTTAACAGCTCAAGTACTTGAGTTTGGAAGGAGAAAGTGCACAGAAATTACATGAAGGCCTCTTTTGGAATGCATTTGGAGCCAGTCGGGTCAAGGTCAAGGTCACTGTTTATAAAAAACAACAGCAAGCAGGTGGTTTCTGGTCAATAACCAGATTGTATTGACCAATCTTGATGAAAGTTAGGATATACAAGTTTGGATGGAGGTAGTCTACTGAAATGTTGTGTGTTAAGGTTGCTGATGTGCAGAACTAGAATGGTAGATCATTTTGGGCTTTAAGGTTAAGGTCATTAAAAAGTAGAGGAAAAACTGTAGTGCGACAGAGGGGTATGTGAAAGTAAGAAAAAGAAAGGAATGATATCTTAGTGTTGGGATTATGTCTTCTTGTTGGACTGGAGTTATAACTTGCTTACATTTACCTGATACTTGTTAACTCTATGAGCGTACATTACCAATGTGAGTTTCCTGAAATAATGCTCGGTATTGTTTGTTCACATGTTTCAGAATTAAGTTAAATAATGCTGTAACAATGTTTTAGTGGGATTTTATTTTCTAAAGAATTTAATTTCATTACAAAAACACATTAATAATAACATTGTTTTAATATGTACATGCAAGAAGACCTGTGTCTAGTTGATGTTGGCAAGTTATACATTGTGTGTACATGTAGTGAGATTGCAGATTTAATTAACTGAAACTTCTTTACTTTGAAATTGCATGTTTTTTGTTGTAAATACCGGTACCAGGTATGAGGTTTTAGATTGAAGTTTTTAGTAATAAATTTCAGCTTTGAGGTAGCAGATTTAAGGATGCATCTCATATTTGAAATTACTGATTTTTTTTATATAAATCTCATCTTTGAGGTTTGTAGATTTTCGTAACAAATCTCATCTTTGGGGTTTGCAGATTTTCGTAACAAATCTCGTCTTTGAGGTTTGCAGATTTTCGTAACTAATCTCATCCTTGAGGTTTGAAGATTTTCAGTAATAATTTTCAGCTTTAAGATGGCAGATTTTGGTGATAAATCTCAGATTTCAGAATTGCAGATTTTATTGAGAAATCAAGTGTTTTGTGATTGAAGATTTTAGAGAGCAAAGATGCATGATTATTGATACTAACTTGGACCTAAACAGAAAAGACAGAGAAAGCTATTATTCTGAATGACATTAAACCGACCATTAGCTAATTTCAGCCTTAGATTATTAGAAATGATTATATGATCTTTCTTTTAAATAAATATATAATTGGTGTGTTTTCCCTGATGCCTGCAGATCTCGATTCATGATATAAATGTTGATGTGGCTGTAAGCATGGTTTGAAGGAAGTGCAGTTTCTTTTTTGTTATAGAAATGTAATAATTAAATTTATTTTATAATGATCAGATAAACAATGCAGATCTTTATGGCCGGCCATGTTTTATTAGACATGTAAACCATATGTGTATTCAGATACATAGCTGCTGAGAGGCGACGGTGCAGCATTGATGAGAATAGTCTGAGGTGCTTTAACAGATAATATTGCACAGTGATATATTTCCCTTCATATTTAACACTGACATATTTTACTTTATAACAAAATATGATGTTTTATTGATAATTGACGAATTTCCCTTCTTAGCGAAATATTGTATAATATTGCACAGTGATATTTTTCCCTTCATATCATAGTATATTTAACACTGAAGTATTTCCCTTAATAACAAACTATGAAGTTTGACGTTTTTCCCTTCTTAGCAAAATATCACATAAAATAGAAAAGTGATGTGTTTCCCTTTGTAACAAAATGTAACGTTATATTGCACAGTGACATCCCCATTAATTTATTTTTATTTGTTTGTTATTAATTGATTGTTATTGGATTGTTGTTGCCAATGTTTGTTTCACTGATAATGTTGTTGTTGTGAACTTTGTCCTGGGCTCATATTTGTAAAGAATATTTTAATATTTATAACAATTATCTCATTACTTCTAAGAAAACCGTTTCTTACACAAAATAAAACGTTTACTTTTCAACTCAAGTTAACAACTATTTAAGAATGTTTATAAATATGGGCCTAGTTCTTATAAGCTTTTTTGTTCACGATAACACATATTTGTTTTTTGTGCGTTTTAATTCAGATTTATATAATCAATGTAATTTCGGGATTATGTTTGGTGTTGTATTTAACATCTTGTTTGTGAGGCATATGACTTTTAATATGTCATGAAATGAAATGATTTATAATTATTTTAGTGAGTATTAAAAACGTGTACAGTATTAAGTGAGTATTAAAAATGTGTACAGTCTATTAATATCATTCTATTAATACCTGTCATTCTTCTTAAAATTTTAAATAAAAAAATAATTGTACAATAATGAAAATGATAAATTATAGTCTTCTTGTTATTTTACATTGCATGTTGATAAACTTTCATTTGTTATAACTATGTACATGTACTACATTAGTATATGTAAATATTGCATACTTGTTTGGCTCACCTGATTTATATACTTAATGATATACTTATACAAGATTCTATGGCTATACACAATATAACTAAATTTGGTTGAGATTGAATGAAAAATATTTATCACATCCATACACCCAATTGTTGACGTTTCACAGATGATAGATTAATTTTGAAAGTTCCCAATTTGAAAAGTATGTAACTGAAAAAATAACCAACATCTACTGTGCAGCCAACGTAAAAAAAAATACTCTGTAAACATGTGGCTTTAAAAAAACTAAATTTCCCATAAATTCCCCCCGGGAGGGGCGGAAAAAGAAAATAGTTGCAAGCTGTCTACTGCCAATAATGTATTTATCATCTTATTTCTCCATCCCAGGGTGACAGACAAAGTGGTAACAAAGCTGCTCTACAAGTGTCGGCCATATTTGATCCACCTGAACATGCGGGCGTGTCAGTTCATATCGGAGCCCTCATTCATGAGCATCAGCGAGTGTTGCAACCTACAGGACCTGAACTTCTCCCAGTGCCTTGGACTGGACGTACGTAATGCCCCGGCACTCTTCAGGGGCCTGGTTTTTTAAGAATCATAAGTTATTCTTAAGTTTGTTCAGCCTCTAAAAAATTGCTGTAAACTGCCTTTTGACAGTATTTCAAAAGATTTGTGAGTTATTCTGAAGTTAAGTTTTAGTCTGCCCCTGTGTCGGATTCAATGTATGTATGCCATGACATCTCTAGGGAACAGATTTTTTAAGATACACAAGTTAATGCAGTCTGCACAGGCTAATCAGGTCTAACAGTTTCCTTCAGACTGAATTTTTGTTGATAAGATACTTCATTTTAATACAAAATTCCAAAAAGGGGCACTGTCATCCCTGATTAACCTGTGCAGACTGCACAGGCTAATATGGCACAACACTTACTGCGCATGCATTAAGCCCAGTTTTCCCCAGAGAGGGGCTTAAATTGTCTCACTGTTGTGTTGCAGGATGAGAGATTGAAGTTGGTGGCCAAGGGATGCAAGATACTGCTGTACCTGAACCTGTCTCACACAAACATCACTGACGCATCACTAAGGACTCTTGCCAAGTAGGTCTTGAATTATAACTTGTCATGTTTCTTGACTCGGGGCTTGAAATTTGTCTTAACTTGTAGCTTAACATTTGTCTTAACTTGTGGCTTGATATTTGTATTGACTTGTGGCTTGACTTTTGACTTCACATGTGACTTGACAGTTGTCGTAACTTGTGGCTTCACATTTATCTTTACTTGTGGGGTGACATTTTTCTAAACTTGTGGCTTGACATTTGTCTTAACTTGTGACTTAACATTTGTCTTGACATGTGTCTTGACTTGTGGCTTGACTTTTGTCTTAACTTGTGGCTAAACATTTGTCTTGACTTGTGGCTTGACTTTTGTCTTAACTTGTGGCTTAACATTTGTCTTGACTTGTGGCTTGACTTTTGACTTCACTTGTGGCGTGACATTTGTCTTAACTTGTGGCTTGACATTTGTCTTGACATGTGGCTTGACATTTGTCTTGACTTGTGGCTGGACTTTTGTCTTAAATTGTGGTTTAACATTTGTCTAGACTTGTGGCTTGACTTTTGACTTCACTTGTGACTTGACAATTGTCGTCACTTGTTGCTTGACATTTGTCTTTTTTGTGGCTTGACTCTCGTCTTCACTTGTGACTTGATATTTGTCTTGACTTATGGCTTGACATTTGTCTTGACTTTTGCCTTGACATTTGTTGTGACTTGTGTCCTAACATTTGTCTTAACTTGTGACTTGACTTCTGCATTGATATTTGCTTTGACTTGTGGTTTGACATGTGACTTGATATTTGTCTTGACTTGTGCCTTGACAGTTGTCTAAACTTGTGACTTGACTTGTGCCTTGATATTTGCTTTGACTTGTGGGTTGACATCTGACTTGATATTTGGCTTGACTTGTGCCTTGATATTTGCTTTGACTTGTGGGTTGACATGTGACTTGATATTTGCTTTGACTTGTGGATTGACATGTGTCTTAACTTGAGGCTTAACATTTGTCTTAACATGTGGCTTGACTTTTGTTTTAACTTGTGGCTTGACGTTTGTCTTATCTTGTGGCTTGACTTTTGAGTTCACTTGTGGCTTAACATTTGTCTTGACTTGTGGCTTGACTTTTGACTTCAATTGTGACTTGACATTTGTCATAACTTGTGGCATGACATTTGTCTTAACTTGTGGCTTAACATTTGTCTTGACTTGTGGCTTGACTTTTGACTTCAATTGTGACTTGACATTTATCATAACTTGTGGCTTGACATTTGTCTTAATTTGTGGCTGGACACTTGTCTTCACTTGTGACTGGATATTTGTCTTGACTTGTGGCTTGACATTTGTCTTAATTTGTGACTGGACACTTGTCTTCACTTGTGACTTGATATTTGTCTTGACTTATGGCTTGAATTTTGTCTTGACTTGTGCCTTGACATTTGTTTTGACTTGTGTCTTGACATTTGTCTAAACTTGTGACTTGACTTGTGCCTTGATATTTTCTTTGACTTGTGGGTTGACATGTGACTTGATATTTGTCTTGACTTGTGCATTGACATCTGACTTGATATTTGGCTTGACTTTTGCCTTGATATATGCTTTGACTTGTTGGTTGACATGTGAATTGATATTTGCTTTGACTTGTGCATTGACATGTGGATTGACATGTGACTTTATATTTGTCTTGACTTGTGAAATGACATGTGACTCGACATGTTTGACAAATAACTTCTGTTCATTAATCTGTAAGACACACTCTTATTCATTGAATGTTCGAAGGGGTAGTAAAAACCCATTTTTTTTCATGTTTGTATGTACATTTAAAAACAGGGTGTTAAATGGGATCTTTGTGCTGGGTGGCATCCAGGAAAATGATGTTCAATCAATATTTCAATAAGTTTAAACTAGATCATCATTAATATCGGTGATAATGTTTGTGGGCATTATATCTCAACCAATTTTGATCACCATCCAGATTACATGAAGCTCTTCAGAATTATTTCCCTTGAATTATAACAAAATGCAAAGTAAACCAAGGTACTGCTTGCAACAACTCATGCATGTATATTGCAGGTATTGCAACAACCTGCAGTATCTCTCTCTGGCCCACTGCAAGAAGTTCAGTGACCGGGGTCTACTCTACATGTCTTCTGGCAAGAACAGCAAGAAGCTGGACTATCTGGACATCTCTGGCTGTCTGCAGGTAACACTGGCACTTGGCTGAGACATAAGTCTGGTTTCCCTTACTAGTTAAGACTCCTGTTCAGTTTCAACACCATGGTAGGGTCTAAGTTCCTCCAGTTTATCTTCTATACTTGGGACATTCCAGTGTCCCCTCTATGTGTGGAAGTGATCCATTTTTCCCACCTCAGCTGGGACTTCACTCCTCAAAATGGACTAGTCCAGTTCTCCTTCAAACAGTGGACTTAATTTGCACTTAAGTCCAGTTTCCTGCCAATTACTAGAATTTAAAAAAAAAATGTTCATTAAGATTTGTGTACTGGAGCTTTTATAACTATCATGATAAACTCAATAAATGACGTGCTTAAACCCAATGGTTTCAAACCATTCAACCCTATACAAAAAATCTTATTTATTTTTAGATCACACCAGATGGCTTCAAAAACCTGGCAAATGGTTGTACAAACCTGCAGACACTGCTGTTGAACGATTTCCCTACACTCAGTGATGACTGCATATTTCCAGTTGCGGCCAAACTTACCCGTATCCACACGATGTCTTTCCTGGGTTCTCCCAATCTTACGGACGAGGCGTTCAAGCGGCTCGCAAACAATAAGAACCTGAAGAAGATCAAGATTGAAGGTTGTCAGTTTGTTTGAAGATCAAGATTGAAGGTTGTCAGTTTGTTTGAAGGTTGTCAGTTATTGAAGGTTGTCAGTTATTGAAGGTTGTCAGTTATTGAAGGTTGTCAGTTTGTTTGAAGATCAAGATTGAGGGTTGTCAGTTATTGAAGGCTGTAAGTTATTGAAGGTTGTCAGTTATTGAAGGTTGTCAGTTTGTTTGAAGATCAAGATTGAAGGTTGTCAGTTTGTTTAAAGATGAATATTGAAGGTTGTCAGTTTGTTTGAAGATGAATATTGAAGGTTGTCAGTTTGTTTGAAGATGAATATTGAAGGTTGTCAGTTTGTTTGAAGATGAATATTGAAGGTTGTCAGTTTGTTTGAAGATGAATATTGAAGGTTGTCAGTTTGTTTGAAGATGAATATTGAAGGTTGTCAGTTTGTTTGAAGATGAATATTGAAGGTTGTCAGTTTGTTTGAAGATGAATATTGAAGGTTGTCAGTTTGTTTGAAGATGAATATTGAAGGTTGTCAGTTTGTTTGAAGATGAATATTGAAGGTTGTCAGTTTGTTTGAAGATGAATATTGAAGGTTGTCAGTTTGTTTGAAGATGAATATTGAAGGTTGTCAGTTTGTTTGAAGATGAATATTGAAGGTTGTCAGTTTGTTTGAAGATGAATATTGAAGGTTGTCAGTTTGTTTGAAGATGAATATTGAAGGTTGTCAGTTTGTTTGAAGATGAATATTGAAGGTTGTCAGTTTGTTTGAAGATGAATATTGAAGGTTGTCAGTTTGTTTGAAGATGAATATTGAAGGTTGTCAGTTTGTTTGAAGATGAATATTGAAGGTTGTCAGTTTGTTTGAAGATGAATATTGAAGGTTGTCAGTTTGTTTGAAGATGAATATTGAAGGTTGTCAGTTTGTTTGAAGATGAATATTGAAGGTTGTCAGTTTGTTTGAAGATGAATATTGAAGGTTGTCAGTTTGTTTGAAGATGAATATTGAAGGTTGTCAGTTTGTTTGAAGATGAATATTGAAGGTTGTCAGTTTGTTTGAAGATGAATATTGAAGGTTGTCAGTTTGTTTGAAGATGAATATTGAAGGTTGTCAGTTTGTTTGAAGATGAATATTGAAGGTTGTCAGTTTGTTTGAAGATGAATATTGAAGGTTGTCAGTTTGTTTGAAGATGAATATTGAAGGTTGTCAGTTTGTTTGAAGATGAATATTGAAGGTTGTCAGTTTGTTTGAAGATGAATATTGAAGGTTGTCAGTTTGTTTGAAGATGAATATTGAAGGTTGTCAGTTTGTTTGAAGATGAATATTGAAGGTTGTCAGTTTGTTTGAAGATGAATATTGAAGGTTGTCAGTTTGTTTGAAGATGAATATTGAAGGTTGTCAGTTTGTTTGAAGATGAATATTGAAGGTTGTCAGTTTGTTTGAAGATGAATATTGAAGGTTGTCAGTTTGTTTGAAGATGAATATTGAAGGTTGTCAGTTTGTTTGAAGATGAATATTGAAGGTTGTCAGTTTGTTTGAAGATGAATATTGAAGGTTGTCAGTTTGTTTGAAGATGAATATTGAAGGTTGTCAGTTTGTTTGAAGATGAATATTGAAGGTTGTCAGTTTGTTTGAAGATGAATATTGAAGGTTGTCAGTTTGTTTGAAGATGAATATTGAAGGTTGTCAGTTTGTTTGAAGATGAATATTGAAGGTTGTCAGTTTGTTTGAAGATGAATATTGAAGGTTGTCAGTTTGTTTGAAGATGAATATTGAAGGTTGTCAGTTTGTTTGAAGATGAATATTGAAGGTTGTCAGTTTGTTTGAAGATGAATATTGAAGGTTGTCAGTTTGTTTGAAGATGAATATTGAAGGTTGTCAGTTTGTTTGAAGATGAATATTGAAGGTTGTCAGTTTGTTTGAAGATGAATATTGAAGGTTGTCAGTTTGTTTGAAGATGAATATTGAAGGTTGTCAGTTTGTTTGAAGATGAATATTGAAGGTTGTCAGTTTGTTTGAAGATGAATATTGAAGGTTGTCAGTTTGTTTGAAGATGAATATTGAAGGTTGTCAGTTTGTTTGAAGATGAATATTGAAGGTTGTCAGTTTGTTTGAAGATGAATATTGAAGGTTGTCAGTTTGTTTGAAGATGAATATTGAAGGTTGTCAGTTTGTTTGAAGATGAATATTGAAGGTTGTCAGTTTGTTTGAAGATGAATATTGAAGGTTGTCAGTTTGTTTGAAGATGAATATTGAAGGTTGTCAGTTTGTTTGAAGATGAATATTGAAGGTTGTCAGTTTGTTTGAAGATGAATATTGAAGGTTGTCAGTTTGTTTGAAGATGAATATTGAAGGTTGTCAGTTTGTTTGAAGATGAATATTGAAGGTTGTCAGTTTGTTTGAAGATGAATATTGAAGGTTGTCAGTTTGTTTGAAGATGAATATTGAAGGTTGTCAGTTTGTTTGAAGATGAATATTGAAGGTTGTCAGTTTGTTTGAAGATGAATATTGAAGGTTGTCAGTTTGTTTGAAGATGAATATTGAAGGTTGTCAGTTTGTTTGAAGATGAATATTGAAGGTTGTCAGTTTGTTTGAAGATGAATATTGAAGGTTGTCAGTTTGTTTGAAGATGAATATTGAAGGTTGTCAGTTTGTTTGAAGATGAATATTGAAGGTTGTCAGTTTGTTTGAAGATGAATATTGAAGGTTGTCAGTTTGTTTGAAGATGAATATTGAAGGTTGTCAGTTTGTTTGAAGATGAATATTGAAGGTTGTCAGTTTGTTTGAAGATGAATATTGAAGGTTGTCAGTTTGTTTGAAGATGAATATTGAAGGTTGTCAGTTTGTTTGAAGATGAATATTGAAGGTTGTCAGTTTGTTTGAAGATGAATATTGAAGGTTGTCAGTTTGTTTGAAGATGAATATTGAAGGTTGTCAGTTTGTTTGAAGATGAATATTGAAGGTTGTCAGTTTGTTTGAAGATGAATATTGAAGGTTGTCAGTTTGTTTGAAGATGAATATTGAAGGTTGTCAGTTTGTTTGAAGATGAATATTGAAGGTTGTCAGTTTGTTTGAAGATGAATATTGAAGGTTGTCAGTTTGTTTGAAGATGAATATTGAAGGTTGTCAGTTTGTTTGAAGATGAATATTGAAGGTTGTCAGTTTGTTTGAAGATGAATATTGAAGGTTGTCAGTTTGTTTGAAGATGAATATTGAAGGTTGTCAGTTTGTTTGAAGATGAATATTGAAGGTTGTCAGTTTGTTTGAAGATGAATATTGAAGGTTGTCAGTTTGTTTGAAGATGAATATTGAAGGTTGTCAGTTTGTTTGAAGATGAATATTGAAGGTTGTCAGTTTGTTTGAAGATGAATATTGAAGGTTGTCAGTTTGTTTGAAGATGAATATTGAAGGTTGTCAGTTTGTTTGAAGANCATATTTTAAAATCATTTGGCACATTTGTTCACCATCATTGGACGGTGTGTTGCGCGAAATAATTACGTCGATATCTCCAAGGTCAAGGTCACACTTTGAGTTCAAAGGTAAAAAATGGCCTTAAACAAGCTTGTCTGGGCCATAACTATGTCATTCATTGTGAGATTTTACTATTACTCTCCACATTAATTTTGTTCACAGGCATTGGATGGCGTATCATGCCAAAGAATTCAAGATTTCAAAGGTCAAAATGGCCATAAATGATAATGGCATAATAATTCTTAAAAATTGCCATAAATAAGCTAGTCTTGTTTTGTGAGACAGCATGCAAAATATTCTGTGTCAATGCAGCATGTCGGGGTATACGTCACGTCAGTGACAAAGCTCTAGTTTAAAGAGTATTTAAAAGTGAAGTTTAAATTAATTGGTTTTTAGTTGAATCATGAATATTTATGAAAATGAAATATTTTGTTAGCTAGTTCTGACACAGCATATAATGTTGTGACAATGGAATATATATTGTGGGTTTTGACAATGGCAGTTGTGTTGATTTAAAGCTACAGCCCACATTAAATTAACAAATTAAAAAAGCTGAAATTGTTTCTAATTGAGATCCTAATGAAAAAAAAATGCATTGAAGTTGATCAAATAATAATGTTTGGATGCTAATTAATCAAAATAGTTTTTATACACTTTGTAGCTTTTAATGTCTCAAAATCGGAACAAGTACACTTAGTAACTATTGTAATAAGCATTCAAAAATATATGTATTCCATTTGACCTAGGGCTTTTGAATATTCTCATAATTTAATACATTTCTTATAAATAAAATAGTTTTAGTGAAATAGCCGTCAATTTTCTGTCATAAGAACTGGTGCCATTTTTGCATGGATTGAAATATTTTCGCTAGACAGGCGCCTTGAATGGATCCGTTCACACACAATTGGAATAGTACTAAGTCAGTTTTTGAAGATAAATATTTAGCTCACAATTTCATATTTCAATGAAGGACGGCAACATTTCCTCCTTAAATAATTTTGAGCTTTAAATGAATTATACCTGTAATTAAAAACATAGATACAAATTTGTACAACACCATCAACTGTAAATTGTGATATGAATCAAATAAATTAGTGACCTAAACCAGGTATTCTCTAAACAGATTAAATAATTGTTTATTTGTCAGGATTCTGATGGAATGATAATAAATTGAGCCTTGTTTGGGAAAAACTGGGCTAAGTGCATGAGCATAAAGTGTCATCCCAGATTAGCCCGTGCAGTCTGCACATGCTAATCAGGGACAAGACTTTCCACTTTTATGGAATTTTTTGTTTATAGGAAGTCCCTCCTCAACAAAAATCCAGTCTAGTCAGAAAGTTTCGTCCCTGATTAACCTGTGGGAACTGTACAGGCTAATCTGGGACGGTACTTTACACACACACATGCATTAAGCACAGTTTTCCCAGAACACGGCTCAATTTATCCTCCACCGTTTTCAGGTGCCACAATCTGACATACCTGAGTGTGTGTTTCTGTGAGCACATCAGTGAGGCCGGTATAGAGCTGCTAGGTCAGACACACAGCCTCACGTCTGTCGACATCTCGGGATGTAACTGCGGCGATCAGGGGTTATCTGCCCTCGGGAACAACAGTCGTCGTGACGTGACGCTGTCTGAGTGTGCCAGTATTACAGATCTTGGTCTTCAGAAGTTTGCCCAGCAGTGCAAGAATATTGAGCGACTGGATTTGTCCCATTGCATGGTAAGAATACAGGAGGGGGAGGGGAAGGAGGGGCTGGGCTAAGACAGGGGATTAGGATAGAGGAGGGGGGAGGGCAGGGTCAGAGATTATTTGTTGAGCTGCTTTCTCAGTTTGGTAATTTGTTTCTGTAAGAAATTATAAAGACTAATGATCGAAATGTCATGAAAGATTTTTTGAGCATAGGACATTAACATATTAGCAGGTCTTTCAGCTCCAATGATTCTTGAAGGAGTTATTGCACTTTGATAACTATATTCATAGCATCTATATTTGTGACATGCACATACATGTATTATCAGGTCCAATCACTCAAAATACTGTTCTGGTGGATATTCCTCTTTGATTAATAATAGGACATTTTCTTTACAATTTTTCCATTAAATTTCAGCAAATTACTGATGGAGCCATTAAGAATCTGGCCTTCTGTTGTCGAATGCTGAACGTGCTCAACCTGGCCGGGTGCAAACTGGTAACAATAACGTGTTGTCTTTTAATCCTTTATCACTTAGGTACCCACTTAGACGGGTGTGTAGTCCCGTAGAAAATCAAAATCAAATTACATTTAAGTTTTAAAGGTTTCATTTCCAACCCTAATGTACTGATGAGCAGCAAACAGCATAAAACTTGAACAGACTCCTATTTACTCGCAGGCTGTTCTGGTTTTATGCTGGTTGCACATAGTAATTTTCACTTTGCTTTTGAGCGAGGAAAGCATTAAGAACTTATTCTCATGTCTGGTCCTTATTCTATTGTGCGTGATGGGATTTTTTTAATAAATTAAATCAAATGATCACCATATCAAGATGTTGTGTCCCATGCCAAAATCATGTCAGGTCCATGACTCTTTTATTTAGCTTTATTGGTTAAAAATAGAATTTTACTTCTACGTTGACAGACCTGAATATTGTGTTCTTAAAAATATTTAAATGCTATTTTTTATTTAATATTTTTATTTAAATATTTTGTTTCGTGGTTGATTTAACTAAGCAGTAAGTTGCTAAAAAAGTAATTTTTTGATACTAAAACTAGACTTGTGTTTCCTAGGTGACAGACCTGAGTATCCAGTACCTGTCTGGTGTGTGTCACTACCTGGTACAGCTGGACGTCAGTGGATGTCTTCTTATCACGTGAGTCTCATGATTTAGGTTCAGTTTGTCTAAACAGTACTTTATATGTCGTTTAAGTTGCTCTCCTTGCAATTTTATGAGCTATTTTGGTGGGGGAAACACAAGTTGACAGATTTTATGGGGAGGGGGGTAGAAAATCCCATCAATTTTCATCAAACCTTTCTTTTTTTTAAACACCATCTAATAGCACTGCCATATTTTTCCAAGGTGAGAAAATACTGGTCTTTTTTGTTCTGGGAATTTGGGCTTTATGCATGTGTTTAAAGTGTCGTCCCAAATTTGCCTGTGCGGGCTTTCTGGGATAACACTTTTACGCACATGCATTAAGTCTGGTTTTCCCAGAACAAGGCTCATATTGTAAGTTAAACAATCCGGGACACAATTTTTAACTATAACCAGTGACGACACTCTCTGCTTTTATGGATTATTTTTTTTAATTAACAGAACCAGAACCGCTCTCATATTCTCAGTTACTTACTATTCCTATTTTTGACAGAGACAAAGCCCTGAAGTATTTACGCAAGGGATGCAAGAAACTGAAGTTGCTGACGTTGCTGTATTGCAAAGGAGTTTCAAGGTACATGTATGAATGTTTCAGTATGAAATTGAAACAGGCTATACTATAATTAAGTTGCCAATACGGTTTCTTGTATCTGAATTTTGGAATATTGTACGTATTGGTTTCTGAAGACAATAGGTATGTAATAAATACATAAAATAGAATATATTACTAGAATAAACAAATATTGTCATATATGACTAGATTGATAAACAAATATTCTCTAAGGCTACCTTACTTGTTGGTTATTTGCAGGAATTCAGCTCAGAAGATGATGCGGCATGTGGAGACAGTACAGTACAGTAACGATGAAGTGCCGTCATACTTTGGATATTGAGGACAACACAGGAATAAAATGCAGAATAGTTATGCTGCGAGATAAAATGAACTTTAATTATACCATAAGTGGTTTGTGGATCAGTGTTTTGTTGTTCTAAATTGATTTCTGACAACATTTTGATTGGAAGCTTTGTGGACACTGGCCCCTGGTCTTTTGAGAGGCCAAAGATCCAAATTACCTTTAACATTCTAAGTGTGCCTTAAAAATGTATGGCCAAAAATACTTGCTGTGTTGAACAAATAGATGCCATAAACAGAGTTACTTTAATGGTGACGACAGCCCTGTTAGTTTGTGCAGACAATCTTAAGTGTGGATGACATTATATTGTAAAGTTCTAAAGTTCTTATTTATTATTTATGGAAAATGTTTTTTTTTTTACAANCTTTAGTCAATAAATCGACATAAAAAATAATCCGAAATAAACATAAAACACCTACATAATAGTGCAAATATATCATATTTAGTACCAATCAATGTATATAATAAATATAATTTCCTCTTTATAAAAATATGAACAAGTTATAAGCATCAGAGTAAGGTGGTTGGATGATTAAATTGTATATTGACAATTCCACAAATCATATACTGACAATTCCACAAATCAAAACTATAAATTAGCTGTATTTTTTTCTTATAGTAAGACTTAAATAAATGATATTTCAAAAATAATAAAACATATAATAATATGATAATAATTATTAAAGTGGTATGGATGTGATATTGTTATTTTTCATCAGCGATCGAAATTTATTGTTAGAGGTGCATTGAATCAATTATAAAACAAAGTCTGAATCGATAATGAAACAAAGCCCTTAAAAGGCGGAATACATTACAATTTTTAAATGTTGCGGTATTTTCTTTTACATCGAATGAAATTTCGTTTCGATTACAATGAATGCAAGAATAATAAATTTTAGCATTGAAATGGAAAACACCCTGCATATTATGCATGCATATTTAAATCTCCTTACTAGTGATAAAAATCTAGCATTTAATGATACCATAAATCTATTTTTTAATTTATTTTTACGCAAGTATTTAATTTTTACCCCTATTGTGATCGTACACTGCAGTAACGTACGATCTTTACACGTAATATTAGCGGAGTTTACATTTGCCGGTACCCGTTAAATACGTTAATCAGTAAATTTGTACAATAGTTAAAATTTATAGTTATGAAACTCATTATTATTATTATTAAACTGGCTAATACCAAAACACTAAATAGTTCCTGTTAATCCATGTCGGACAATTGTCTTCTTTTTAACATGTTTAACATGTTAAAATATTTTTATTAAAGCAACTGGTAAATAATATTTTGGCTTTTAAATTTGGCTTTAATGACTGCTCAAGATGCCAAGAGATGACATGGAGGTATCATAAATTGTGTGTAATTACCAGACACATGTGGTTTATGCAGGGACCTGTTCAAGTATAGGTCCCTTGATTTATGAGACCTTGTTTTCTGTGTAATTGTCTGGACAGTATCTGATCATAACGAGATAATCGGTTTGTGATGAACAAAGGAGCAATTAAACACCTGGTTAAACAATTCTGAAACAAAGATTGTCAAAATTGGGGTGAACAATTAAATAAAAAAAAAATACATTTATCAAGAGGATTTATTTAATGTGTAACAAGGTAAGTTTTACAGGCATATAAAGGTTCGAATCAGTTACTATATGTTTCGTTTATAAAATCGATCTATTTGTTGTTGTTTTCATCCTTATTTGTGGTCGATCATTACATTAAATTTATTCTGAAACTACTTCGATTTCTAAGTATCTTTGTTCTAAAAATGGTCGCGAAGATGTGCAAAGTAGAGATCGAGATTTTTGCGGTAACCGCATACCGAGCTCGAAGATTGTGTTCCATTCCCGAGTTCGTTGTCAGTAAAAACAAATAATATCAGCAATATTATAATTCCAAGTATGAATTTCCTTGCATGTTTATGTTGTATTCAGACATAATTAGTAAAATTATATTTGATATAGCGCATGATTATCAATAAAAACGATGATTATGTCAACCTTCTCTATATGCGCTTATATGAATTCCACCTCTTTTTGCCAGCCAGTGGGCGGAGTCTAAACTTTGCAGGTGCGCGTGACGTCACTTGTTAACTGGTCTATATGAACTTTAATAATACCATAAGTGGTTTGTGGATCAGTGTTTTGTTGTTCTAAATGTGGAATAGTAATGCTGTGAGATATATGAACTTTAATAATACCATAGGTGGTTTGTGGATCAGTGTTTTGTTGTTCTAAATGTGGAATAGTAATGCTGTGAGATATATGAACTTTAATAATACCATAGGTGGTTTGTGGATCAGTGTTTTGTTGTTCTAAATGTGGAATAGTAATGCTGTGAGATATATGAACTTTAATAATACCATAGGTGGTTTGTGGATCAGTGTTTTGTTGTTCTAAATGTGGAATAGTAATGCTGTGAGATATATGAACTTTAATAATACCATAGGTGGTTTGTGGATCAGTGTTTTGTTGTTCTAAATGTGGAATAGTAATGCTGTGAGATATATGAACTTTAATAATACCATAGGTGGTTTGTGGATCAGTGTTTTGTTGTTCTAAATGTGGAATAGTAATGCTGTGAGATATATGAACTTTAATAATACCATAGGTGGTTTGTGGATCAGTGTTTTGTTGTTCTAAATGTGGAATAGTAATGCTGTGAGATATATGAACTTTAATAATACCATAGGTGGTTTGTGGATCAGTGTTTTGTTGTTCTAAATGTGGAATAGTAATGCTGTGAGATATATGAACTTTAATAATACCATAGGTGGTTTGTGGATCAGTGTTTTGTTGTTCTAAATGTGGAATAGTAATGCTGTGAGATATATGAACTTTAATAATACCATAGGTGGTTTGTGGATCAGTGTTTTGTTGTTCTAAATGTGGAATAGTAATGCTGTGAGATATATGAACTTTAATAATACCATAGGTGGTTTGTGGATCAGTGTTTTGTTGTTCTAAATGTGGAATAGTAATGCTGTGAGATATATGAACTTTAATAATACCATAGGTGGTTTGTGGATCAGTGTTTTGTTGTTCTAAATGNACCTTGTAAACACTCTAGAGGCCACATTTCTTGTCCGATCTTCATGAAACTTGGTCAGAAGATTTGTCCCAATGATACCTCGATCGAGTTCGAAACAGGGTCATGCTGGGTCAAAAACTAGGTCACTAGGTCAAAAAAAAGAAAAACCTTGTACACACTGTAGAAGTCATATTTCATGCCCAATCTTCATGTAACTTTGTCAAAAAAGTTTGTCTTAATGATATGTTGGTCGAGTTCAAAAGTGGTTCCGGTCCGTTGAAAACATGGCCGCCAGTGGGCGGGGCAGTTTTCATTATTTGGCTATAGAGAAACCTTTTAAACACTCTAGAGGCCACATTTCTTGTCCGATCTTCATGAAACTTGGTCAGAAGATTCGTACCAATGATACCTCGATCGAGTTCCAAACTGGGTCATGCTGGGTCAAAAACTAGGTCACTAGGTCAAAAAAAAAGAAAAACCTTGTAAACACTGTAGAAATCACATTTCATGCCCAATCTTCATGTAACGTTGTTAAAATGTTTGTCTTAATGATATGTTGGTTTTCAAAAGTGGTTCCGGTCCGTTGAAGAACATGGACCAGGTCAAAGCTTGAAAAACCTTGTTTATCTTTAACCCGGGAAGAAAAGTTGATCAGGAGTATTGCTATGTTCTTGTATAATGCTTTTGAAAGAAGAAATGCGTTGCTGAATAGCAGTTAATTATCAATAGCTGGATCTATATGTGTCTATGCGATGTTATTTGTATTATGTGACTATGTGATGCTATTTGTATTATGTTATTTCTATTATGTGACTATGCGATTTAACTTGTATTATTTAACTATGCAATGTTATTTGTATTATGCTTTTGAACGAAGAAATGCATTACTGAATATTATTTAATTATCAATAGCTGTACCATTACATATGTATGTTGTCTATATGTGTATTGAAATGTGTGACTATGCTATGTTATTTGTGCTTGCAAGGGCCGGAGGCCACACAGCAATAAACATTGAATTGAAACCACAAAGCACGCAGCTTTGATATTTGATATGTGACAAAGATTGTTCAAATCATGCCACTGGGCAAGCTCATTTCACAGGTGAGCGATCTAGGGCCATCTTGGCTCTCTTGTTTTTATTACAAGCAAAACACCAATAACATATGTGTGCTATAACATTTATTGGTGGAATAATAGTGGTTGTGCCTCCAGAAATGATGTCTTAAATTCTGAAGCCTGTAATTCATGGGAAGCGGACAACTACAACGAGCGAGGCCTGGTATAGGGGAGATAACCTGGGTTAGGGTAAGAGTAAGGGTTAGGGGTCGGGTTAGGGTTAAGGCTAACCCTAACCCGACCCTTAACCCTCTAACCCCCCCATGCGCCTTACAATACCAGGCCTCGCGCGTTGTAGTTGTCCGCTTCCCGTTATTCATCAGAGAATTTACAACAAACTTTAACCATGGTTTACAAAAACTAAAAAAAAATACCAATTTTTGTCTTATTATAAACATGTATCGTAACTGTGATAATTTATATTTACGCTTGTTTATTGCTTATTTGTTTAGTAATATATATATATATTCTACTAGCATATGATTTTATGTTTATTTTTGTTGAATGGCAAGAATTGAAGTTTTTATATTGACTGCATGTGTTGTTGTTTTATCCAGATTCAACCCACAAATGAAAATATATGCACAGTTTGTACTTACTATTCTAATAAGAATTATTCTAAAAAGATAATTGCTGATATTCTATAGATAAAGAACATAATTACCATTGTTTATTAACCTGTTTAACAACACTAAAATAAAGTAAAGATTCTAAGTGCACCTAAGTAAATATGCCCATAGTTTGTGTTGACATTGTAAAAATGTTTCAGTAAGATCATGTTAGAATGATTTTAAATACTGTTAATATTTTCATTGTGTATTGACCAATAAACAACAACAACAACAACAGATCGCTGACATTTTGAATTGAATATTATTTAGACATGATTAAAATTCAGTGAACGGGAACATTTGTCACAATGGAGTGACACCAACAAAAGTTCATACAAACAAATGAAAACGACATTCCATGCTTTTATATAGGCTACCTCAGTTGGTAGAGTACTGGACTGTGAATCCAAGGATCACGGGTTTGATTCCCCGCCAGGCCACATAACTTGTGTGGGGATTGGAACTGTAATCATTTTTAGGGCCATTCTCCCTTACCTCTGATTCAAGCGGGGCACTTGTCAGTAACTGGTGTGTGTGCACTGGTAATCCAGCTTGCCCAGCAAAAGTGTTGCGTTTCTGAGAAAACTGGGCCTAATGGCTGTGCGTAAAGTTGAGTCCCAGATTAGCCTGTGCAGTCCACACATGCTAATCAGGCTGTGCAGTCCTCACAGGCTTATCACGGAAGACACGTTCTGCCGAAACTTGATTTTCGCTAAGAAGAGACTTCCTTCAAACAAAAGATTCCATAAAAGCAGAAAGTGTCATCCCTGGTTAGCCTGTGCGGACTTTACAAACTTACATTAAGCCCGGTTTTCCCAGAACGAGACTCAAACCTGCGAGTGTGTTAACTGTCCGTAGTGATATGACTCAAACACTGTAGAAAACCTAACCATGAACTAAGCGCTTCAGTTTCACCCTTTGCTCATAATTGGTTTTGTTTGTGCATGTGTGTCACAAGATAAATGACAACGTTATAGTTTGTTTGTGTGGTGATATTGTATCTATTGAACACACTGCAAGTACAAAAACTAATGTTTCCATTTTATAGGTACTTAAAAGTATCCATGCTTTAAGGATAGTGTATGAAATTCATGTTGCTGATCTGTAATGTCCTTATAAGGGCATTTTCTGACTTAAGGGTGCTTACTGTATTACTTGTAGATGAAAATATCTGGGTTTTATATTATTCTAAAATAAATATCAGACATGAAATAATCACATGACATTGTACAGTATTGATAAAAGTGATTTATGGTTCGTTCTAGTTTAATTACATACCCCTGCCCATATATTTTAAATTATCATTTCACTAAATGATTATTTTGAAATGTAATTTCCCATTAAAACCCTATAAATCAACAGAAAAGTTAATGACTACTTGTCTGGTTTAGTAATGATTTATAAGTGTTTGTTTACAAAGCAGAGAACACTTCAAGACAACTAAAGACAACAAATAGAGCACATATTTATACTTTATTGCAAACCCTAACGTTAAATGTTGATATAGCAAGTTCATGGATAATTTAGTGACAGTCTAATTTAAAATCTTAACATCAAAGCAAACTGAAATTTTGCATTCATCTTGATTTATTATGATTTTTATTAAAATGCTTGAAATGTTATTGAATAATTCTCAATTTTTTTGGAATCTCTGATAAAACATAAAGACATCTCTGTCTTAGTAAATAGCATTGAACAAGTCTATATTTCCATATATTTCATTAAGCAGAAATAATAGTATGCTGATTTGATTTAAATATGTTGTCACATTATCAACATACATTATATGAGAAAACATTGCCATTCATGCGGGCAAAGCTAATATCTAGACACTTGGGCATCAAACATTTCAAATTCGGAAAATACAACAACATTGAATGATGTTATGAATGCACACGTCATTATCGCATGTTTTATGTCCGTATAGTTCTACAGCTTGTAGAATCAATTCAGTGTTTATGTATTAATAATTGTGTTGCATTGGTGACTTGTTATGTTGTTTTTGATTTTAAAAAGGTAGATGACAACATTTGTGACCAAAATAAATTTGTACTGTTCCTCAAATGCCAATGAAGTAATTGTATATTGTGGACATTTTTCAAATTTATTTTAATATATTATGATAGGAGCAAAAACATTTTAACTTTACATGCAATCATGCATATTGTTTTGAATATCAAATTTCCGATTCCATCAAAGTGACTGTTTTTAGAGCACAATGTGGTCATGGTTAGCTATTGTAATCCAGCTTCTTGAGTCCTCTGCTGTCGTCAACTTTTAGCTCAATGCCACTCCAAAGGCCACATTTTTATCTAATGTGTATGCAACTGGGTCAGAATGTTTATTTAAACAATATTTAGGCAGATTTCCAATCTAGGTCACTTGATTTAAAAAACTAGGTCACAAGGTCAAATTTTAGGAACATCTTGTGACCTCTCTAAATGCCACATTCATGACTGAATCTTGATGAAACTTAGTCAGACAGTTTATCTTGATGAGACTTAGTCAGACAGTTTATCTTGATAAGACTTTGTAATAATGACAATATCTAAACAAAATCAAATCTGGGTCCAACAACTAGGTAACCAGGTCAAATCTTAGGAAAACCTTGTAACCCTGTTTGAATCATGGTCAATTTGGGTCAAAAACCATGTACACAGGGTAAATCTTTGACAATCAGTGTATGTATAACTCGTGTGAGTGCATCAGGGCCGTCATGGTCCTCTTGTTAGACAGTTTTACCGATAAAGAAAGCATAGTTATAGACATAGGTGTTTGCACTAGGCTTACGTTTTTCTGTGAGTCGGTTTCTCACAAAGACGTACTTGAATGAGTTCCTTCAAGCTTTTCACATTTGTTATTTCCTGTATTCAAATGAGCCCATATCTGTTATTACATGACACTGGTTTTTTTGTTTTGGGGGCTATTTGACACTCCAGCATTTACATATATACTAAGGTAGATTAAGCTTTTTGGTAAGCTATTTTTTCAAGATCCAATAAGAATTTTCATTCAGTCTTAAAACATTAATTCCCCGTATTACATAAACTTGTTGTAAACTCTTTTCAGAAATTTGTCAAAATCAGGGGCCTTTTTCACTCTCAGAAATTTACATTTTCACCATACATTAAGGATAATAAAGGTTCAAGTTTTTCTGTAAGCTTGTGTTAAAACATGTATTTGTATGCCCCCTTCTTCGAAGAAGAAGGGGTATATTGTTTTTGACCTGTTTGTCTGTTATTGTGTGTGTCTGTCTTTCTGTCTCAAAACTTTAACCAAGGTTAAAGTTTAATCATAACTTTTTCATTATTGATGACAGCATCTTGATACTTTGCATCCATGTGTATCTCATGGAGCTGCACATTTTGAGTGGTAAAAGGTCAAGGTCATCCTTCAAGGTAAAAGGTAAAAAAAATATAAAAAATTAAGGGGTGTTGCTGCAGTTTTGCTTTTTTTTTTCCCATCTTATAGATTTAGTTTCAAAATTTATATTCAAGTACTACATACAAATACTAAATGAAAAATGAAATAAAAGAATAGGGTCACCGGCCCTGTTTTGATTTTATTCACCATTATATTACATGTACTTTTTTATTAAAACTGTAAAATCTCATAAAAATTGCATAAAAATGATTAATAACCTATGAAATTGGCAACATGTAGATATTATATAAGCTAAGATACATCATATACCATTTAATTAAACCACAAACTACCATAAAAATGGAGAACACAAGTTAAATTTTAAGAAATTTATTTTTTATAATTTTTATGTCACCCAAAAAAACGTCAATTTGTTACTATTTTAACCACAAAAATGATTTTTTTTTTCTATCTAATAACTTTCTGTGAAACTGCTCAAATGCTTTCATCTACGTATTGTTATCATAAAACAAAAAGTAAAAAAAGGGGGTCACCGCACTTTTAACAGAGATTTTGTTGTTTAGCTATCCCTACCGTCTATGTCAAATTTCATAAAATATAGCAATTTGGCTAAACCCAGGTACCGGTATATAGATTGCTAGAAATATGCATAAACCTTAGACATTGTTTATAATCGTAACTGGGAGCTCCACAGCTTACCAAAAAACAACAATAATAATACAATATTAAATCACAAACATAAGACAATACGGTATCAAACTCGACCTTAATCATCAATAACTTACAGGGACTTGTTTACAGATTTCGGCATATTTTGAAGTTAGTGATAAATGCTTTGATTTGATAAATGTAAACAACAGATCTAAAGAGCTCCAGTATAAAACAAGAATTAAATTAAAGAAAGAAAAAAAAAAGTAAAAAAAAGTAAGCCAAACCTGGGATCGAACCACTGACCTTTGTTTTATGAACCCACTCTGTAATATGTGATGATTCTGATAACTAAAATACTGGGTTGTGATAATAGCGAATCGGTGTTGCTATAAATATATCATCGGTTAAATAAACTGCTGCAACACCCCTTAAGCTCAATAGGGGGCATTGTGTTTCTGACAAACACATCGCTTGTTTTTATTATGCCCCCGGATCGAATGATTGGGGGTTTATTGTTTTTGGCCTGTATGTCATTGTTCTCAAAACTTTAACCTTGCTCATTAAATGAAAACTCTTGGGTCTATGTTCTTTAAACATCACATGTGCATGCATCTCATTGAGATCTACAATCAAACATGGTTTGAGGTCACTAGGTAAAAGTTCAAGGTCACTGTGAACTTTACATTCAAAATATAACCCTGTTTCTAAAATAGCTGCCGTGCGGCTTCAAAGCGCAGTAGGGGGCATTGTGTTTAACAAACACAGCTCTTGTTTACAGGGCTATACATGTTTACTAACATCTTTTGATATACCCAGTGTATATACTATTTAGATTATCAATATGAAAACAATGTCTGCTCTGACACCAGAATTCGAATAGGTTTTAATGTTTGGTATGCAACATCATATTGTTGGTCCTCTGATAAAAGATTATTCTGAACTATTGCGATCCCAAAGGTCACATGATTTACATAGACTTATGTTAGCAAAATATCTTTGCAACTGCCTAGATCAACATAATCAGGTTAGCAATCGAGCACTATTTTGCCCCTCAACAACAATCTTAACTTGCAGGAAGTTTCAATTCACAGCAAATATTGCCTTTTTCATAGAATTCAATTAACACTTTCACTTTAGTAAGAGTACATGTTTCTATCAGGATGTCTTAAACTGATCAACTTGTCAAATGAAACTTTTGATAAATTACATTATTAATATTATTATGCAAAATACCTTAATATTTGTGTTATGTAAACACCATTTTAAATTCAGATCAATTGAATATGCAAATCTACCCGGATTTCCTAACAATAAAAGCAGTCACATGGAGAATGACATTTAATATTTTATTAATACATCCTGATCCACACATGGTAATTTATTGATTTCAAGTTATCAAATCGACTGAATATTGATTCTGGTGGTTGTGGGGTTTTTGCTTTCAAAAAAGAGATATTATAGCTTTTTGTAAATAGACCATTGGTATGCGTTAGTAAAATTTGTGTTATGTTTTTCATTTGATGTTTAATGAGTATTTGTTAACAATGAAATGGTTTTATTTAAATCATATATTTTGAACATTGATGATATTTGGCTCTTTTCATTATAATTGTTATGGTGTTATTTTATGGTTTTGTTTAATTGTTCATAATTGTATGCATGGAAAACAGCTATGGGCAATTCCTGATATAAATATAATGATACAATTAAGAATTCAAGTCCTTGTTAATTGTCATAGTTATATTGCATAAGATGTCAGGCTGAATGCTTTATCCGTAAATTGGATTCTTGTCTTGGAGGAATCAAATTATGAGGATGTTAGCCTTGCTTCATTTATGCACATATGAATAATTAAAAAAATAAAAATAAAAAATATGATGAAGTAAAGCGAAACTTATTTTGATTTGTTCATGAACTGAAAATATTTTCTGCGGTTACCCACTGGTTCTCTATGCAAACTGTATTTAAGTAGTGCTCTGTCAAAACTGGGCTTAATGCATGTGCGTAAAGTATTATCCCAGATTAGCCTGTGCTGTCCGCAAAGGCTTATCAGGACAGCACAGGCAAATCAGGGAAGACACTTTCCTCCTAAACTGGATTTTCGTTAAGAAGTGACTTCCTTTGAATAAAAAAATCCATATAAAAGCGGAAAGTGCCGTCCCTGATTAGCCTGTAAGGATTGCATAAGATAATCTGGGACGACACTTTAGGCACATGCATTAAACCCAGTTTTCCCAGAGCGTAGCTCATTTTCAGAGTTTCAGACTTGGGAACTGTCAATTGTTGTCTGCAAAATATCTTTTCGAGAGTTGATTAAATAAAACAATTAAAAACAAATATTGGCAAAAAGACAACCTTTTTTTCAAGAATCCACACTAGGAAATTGAATAAGATTTTAAATGTATGAACTTAATATAAATTTCATATCAAATGGTCTTCGAAAGACGTACAGTATCTTACACAATAATACAATTATTCACTATGCTTTATTTAAAATGTTAATTTAAATGCATTTTGAAATATTTATATGGGCAAAACAAGTAATCGTCACTGAAATTTCATCATGGGTTTTCCCAATAATTATGTTCCATTGAACTGGATTCTTGTTGTTTACCCTGGGAATAATAAGATTTATTGGTTTTTAAGATCTGATTGTATATTGAACGTCATATAGATATATCAAAACAGGACATATTACAGTGATCGAATTCCTTCCATCATAACATCCTTGAAAGGAATTACATTGCTTAACTAGGCTTATAAATACATTTTTACAATAACCAGATATTTGGTTGATACATTAATCAAAACATAGCACAGTGGTATTTTGTCATAATTTCCATAGAATTGAACTCATGCATGCTAGTAATTTCACAGTTATAGATGAATTAAGCAGAACTTTTAAATGTGGCTTTTATTCTTAAATTATGCTTCTTTTGTCAATACCAGTAACATAATCTAGTGCAAAATGACAAGGTATATCTGGAGAAGAAACAATTGTTTTCATGTTGAAGAGAATTAAATTTTGAGCAAAAAATACCTTATCAGGATTTTAACAAACCTTAACAAATTTCATTTTGGAATGGTATCTTAGACAGTAACTGATAGCTAAACTATTATTTACTTGTTAAATAAACATACTTACCATTTTTAACCAGCAGTCTATATCTGGCTGAGTCACTGTGGATATTGACAGGACCGTTAAAGTTTGGGTTATTGGAAGGGAAATATGACTGAAAATTTTGTATTGGGATTCTTGGGTTATTGGAAAAGAAATGTGACCTGGGATTTTGTGTTGGAATTCAGCTGAAATGTTGTGAAATACCTGGTAGTTGTGAAACACCTTCCAAATGTTTTAACCAATCAGTGGCGAGGAAACAGGAAGAGAAAACATGTCTTATGATTTAAATTTNTATATATCTATAAGAAGCTTACCGATATTGACTGTTTATGATTAAGTGGACATCAAATGAATGTGAGCGAATGTAGGTGACATGCATTACGAAGATTGTTCTCAACTTCTCACATTTATGAAGTAGTTTGTGTTTTTTTCTGCAAATTGTTTGCAGTTGAATTCCTTTGATTCAATGATTGCGTATATGAGGTCCTGACAATAGTATGTGAACTATGTACTGGTGAACCAGCTTACCAAGAAAATGTGTGAGTAGGCTCACAGGACAAGGGAACTAAAAAAGCACACAATGCAAAAATATGGGAAAAGAAAGACACTGATATAGCAAGATATAGAAAAATATATAGAAATAGATAGAAAAAGGTCAAGAAATAGATAGAAGAAGACATTATAGAAAAAGGACTAAGCATAAATTGCAAACATATTGAAAAAGAATATGACTCATCGTGTAGCTAAAAGGATTGGAAGTGTCTCTAACATGTCCGATAAACACTTTGAAGATTTTGTCACGCTCCGTGCTATTGGAAAAGGAACATTTGGTCATGTGTATAAAGTGCGCAAAGCGGACACAAAGGTAACTTCAAAAAAATAAGCTTTATAATCCTAACAATCAACATCCAAAAATATAATTGATCTTCTTTTCTTTTTTTCTATCACCACTCATGGAACAAACCTTTAACCATTAAGTGTAACATTGGAATTATTGCATTTTTTCTCCAACAAATATTTTGAATTAAAAAAGTAACGTCAATTTTTATTCTTTAAATTGTACTGTTATTTTGGTCAAATCGCAAGGTATAAAAATAATGTAGGATGTGATAGCGATTTCAGCCCACATTAATGAATACCCTCAAGTTCAGTTGTGCTTTAACCAAACAATTCATGAAAAAGTAAATGTTTTGATACACTTTTGATATTTTAATGTACTTGATATAATTGATTTACCTGATATACTCAATATATTTGATATTATTGACATACAGTACTGTACCATATATATTTGATATACTGGATACATTTAAGCCTCTCTATTAACAAAAATTAAGTCAAGGTGGAAAGTGTCATCCCTGATTAGCCTGTGCAGGCTGCACTTGCTAATCTGGGCTGACACTTTATGTATATGCATTAAACGCCATTTTTCCAGAGCGAGGCGCATTTGATATGCTTGATATAATTGATATGCTTGATATGCTTGATATACTTGTTTTTAAGGAACACTATGCTATCAAGGCCATTGACATATCAACACTTGATCCCAAGGACGTAGAACACTCAGAGACTGAGGTTCGCAATCTCAAGACGCTCTCTCACATGAATCTTGTGCGCTATGTGTCAGACTTTCGGGAGGTAAGGGCTCCTTGATTTTAACTAGTTATTAACATGTTTGAGGATGGATAACAGGATATATCTGTAAATAAAAGATATCGTGTATATCCTGACTTTGAAATAAAGTTAGAAAAATTATGTTTTTAAATAACTCAATTAAAAACAAAAGTTTAATTGTTGTTATTTTTGTTCACTTGTTAGTTGCATATTCACAGCATGAAATGTGTGTTATTAAGTGCAAGTATATTCAAACCACACAATAGTGTTTGTAGATAAAAATTATACTACGGGAGATCACATCAAAAGTGTCGTCACTTGGCTTATTATGAGTTTATTTCTTCGACATCAAAATTTATGGTATGTTAATATTTGATTTACACGCAGCTTTCTTTCGAAACATTCAAATCACACTTTCAGACCCGCATCATGCGAAAATCGGTCTTACACCATATGCGGCCATGCAAATGTAGCTCAAGCCCAGTTTTTGCAATTGCGCAGTCTGGTAAGGAGCTGGGCTGTCTGCTAAAAAAACACGTATGGTTTCGTGGTCTCATTTGGTATTTCTTGACCAGACTGCGAGATGCGCAGACTGGGCTATAGCTACACTGGCTGCATGTGGCATAAGACCCATTTTCGCATGACGCAGGTCTTTAAAAATCTCATTGCTTCTTGTAAATGGAACAACTAAGCACAATACTTTTCCATTTTAAATTGAAGTTAAACTGTGTTATTTATAGCAAACTAGCAAAATTCGGTCGCCTATTCAGGCTTTCAGGAACGATTACGAGACGCGCTGACTGAGAACGACAAACATTATTGGTTAGAAAGTTGAAACGATTTACGTCTTATCATTACACTTTACTATTTCGGTGGTGTTTGTTTGTCTCATTTTGAAAGCAATACTGTGTTATCAATGTAAATCGATAGTCCATTATGTCTTCCCCTGACGATTATGTGACCGAGTCACCGAGAAATTCTGCGAGATGGCTTTTAACGCGTAATTGTAACTGGGCCAACATTAGTGTCTTTGTGTTGTATGATCATGCAGAGAATAGTCTGGAATTTCTTACACTGAACAATTAATGTTTCATCCTTTTCGCTGAACACAGACGCAGTGATGTGCCCAAAGTTCTGGGGGATTTCTCTCGGATCAGCCAATGAAATATTTGAATGTATTCATTCGGGTCTGCTTGCGTTATGTAAAGGTCATCTAAGGTGAACAGCTACGCCGAAAAAAGATCATAGAATTTCTTCATATTTCTTGTGCCCCCATTAAGTGATTGATAAGAGAAAAAAGATATTTGTTACTTGTGGATGTGTAAAAATAATAATTTTCTGAGCACTTGTCAATTATATTCAATAATCTACTAAAACTAACAAATATCTTCGATATCATTTGTTAACGAAAAAATTATCAGCCTCAAACTGCGTTAAAGGTCAGTGTAAGGTCAACGTTGCATGTGATATCTTGCTTATGTTGTAAGACTGAATGCCTTGATAAACTGCTAGAAAATTAAGAATACATGTTTGTTGATATGAAATTGAACTTCCCTAAATGTTTTTAATATTGCCCACTAGGTAAATTGGCTTGTAATTGGCCTTTTTAAAACAAGGTAGTTAAAACAAAACTCAAACTTCATGTGGCCTACAATATTTCAATATATTTGAAAGAAAAAGTGGATTAAAGCGTGATAGTTGAAATGGTTTTGGAGAATTATGTTTTCAAACCATGATTGAGCTACATTCTTTTCGCTGAAGCCTGTTACCAGTCTTAATAAAATATAATTACCTCTATCCAGGGGGATAAGATATTTATATTGATTTAATGGAACTACACACAACATTTCTTTCTTAATGGAGTTAAAAGAGACAGTTTCTTCAATCTGAATTTCTCATTAACAAAAAAAGTTGTTTTAAAGAAACTTCATACAAGAGTACCTCATATCCAGACCTAGCTTTATATTGCAAGTGGAGCCAATGGCATGTTTAGTGACTAAAATAAATAAATTGTTTCTGTTCAATAACTCCAAAATAAATTAAGCTATTGCAATGAAATTACTTATTTAATACCTTTTATCCCATCATCATGCATCCTTTGTCAAAATAAACCCGCAATGAGTTAACTAAGCGTTATTTCAGCCGTATAAAGCTGCCAGTGACGCGCAAAAACAATGGCATCATTGTTTTTACTTTCATGATGTCATTTGATGTTTATCGTGTTTTTCTGATGAATTCTGCCATTTTCTTTTGTTTGTTTTCACAATAAAGATTGAAAGTTTTAAGAAAATGATGGGATAAATATAATACAATGTTAGTGTTGAATAGAGTTAGGTTTATTTGCAGGGCACAAAACCTGAACCACTGGCATGGCGTGGTTCAGGTTTTTTAAGCCTGGCTAAATTAACTTATCTGTATTCAACACTAACCTAGTTTTTCTATATTTCCAGACCTCGCTTGGGTTGCATGTGGCATACATGAGGTCAAGGCCAAGGTCACAGTTACTAATAATAGAAAAATGAATTCTTCTTGGTAACTAAAAAACTAATTGAGCTATTGTCCATCTACTACATACACAAATAATTGTACATCAAAATTTTATTTGAGATTGCAAATAGAGTAAAAGTCACTGTTACTAAATATCAATAAATGCGTTCCACGCAATATCTCAATGACACATTCATATTATTGAGCTATTGTATTGAAACTACATTCACAAATGCACTATATCTAGATCTAGCATATGGATTGCATATTGGTTGTGTTGGGTCAACTTCAAGGTCATTGATAGTAGATATTGAAGAATTGTTTGTAAACCTTTACATTAAAACAAATTGAGCAATTCTAATGAAATTTGATACATAGATTCCTTATGTCAAAGGATTTCACATGGAATGGGCGTTATCAAGGTCAAGGTCACTGTTACTAAATAGGGAATAATGGTTTCTGCTTTAGATGTCGAGAACAAATTTAGCTATTGTCATGCAAACATATATATATTGTACAACAACTTTGTTTTTGTTTGCATATAAGGCACATTTGGACAAGGTCAACACTCAACAGTCAAGGGTACTGTAAGTTAAAGCAGAGTAAAAGTGTAAGCTCTAAATCAATGCCATATGTGGCTCTTGTGATATTGTTCAAATTAAAAAAATACTTCATTACTTGACAGCTAAAATAACTTACCAACAATACAAACATTTTAGTTAAGAAAAAAGCCAAACACTCTTACAAGAACACGAAAACTTAACTGTGCTGTCCCTCCCACAGCTCTAATTAGTCCATGTGACATGATCAGTATTTGTGATTTAGTGATGTCATCAGTATTGGTGATTAAGTGATGTCATCAGTATTCATGATTTAGTGATGTCATCAGTATTTGTGATTTAGCGATGTAATCAGTGTTCGTGATTTAATGATGTCATCATTATGTGTTTGTTTCAGGACCAGGGGAGGACAATATGTATTGTAATGGAGCTGTGCGATTGCACTCTACGAACTTATATAAAAAATAAGGGAGGCAATCCAGGCGAGCTGGAAGTGAACAATCTGCTGTGTCAGGTCTCCCGCGGGCTGAAGGTAAGGCCTGGCAAATATGATTCTATGTTTAGTGCCCCCAAGATCTTTAGATTAGTTTATACCTTTTTATGTTATCTTAATAGACCCCAATGTTTTCAATGTGTCCACTTATTTGAAAGACCATTCAAATGCTGCTATGTCTTTGCTTCTATGATTTTTCTAAGTAGGCAAAAAAAAAGATTTTGACAAAAAATAACAAACAAACATAATTTTTTAAACATAAACATTTCTGTAATCAATCATTGACCAAACATATTTTCAAATCCCACACACCTTGAAAAAACTTCAAATTCTCAAAAAGCATCATAAGCCAATATTATCAATTTTATTTCATTTTTAACACTTTAAACCACCTCCATTACCAAAAAGTTGGTTGGAGTACAATAACATGTAAAATGTTCCCCCATAACTTATTTGACTATACTTTCAAATTATATCATGCTATACATTGAAATAACAGTGGAAAACTACTGTATCTGTATAATTATGTGAAGGAGATACAACCGTTTCACAATCAAGTCTCAACATGCCATGTTCTATTTCAGTACATGCATGACATAGATGTTCTTCATCGTGACATCAAACCCACGAACATTCTCGTCTGCGGGTCGGAAGAACCTAACCCAGTCTTCAAGCTGGCTGACTTTGGACTGGCAAGGTAACATCCTAACCTCATTTGTTCCCTCCCCTATCAGTTAATGGTAACCTACTCCATCCATTTGTTATCTTCCCTGTCTGTTAATGGAAAAAACTTCATGTGTCAGTTATATCCACTATCTATTAATGGTAACAAACTCATCTTTGAGTTAATGGTAACACTATCCTTGAGCAGTTATCTTTTCTATGTTAATGGGTACAAACTTCTTGATTAGTTATCTCAGTGCTAATAAACTCCAGGCATCAAGTATCAGCATAATGTAACAAATTCTCTGCGTTTGTTATTTCACCTATCGATAAATGTAAAAATAATTCTCGCATCAGTTTCCTCCCTTATCTGTAAATGGTAACAAACTCCATGCACCAGTGATAACCACTATGGTAAAAAAACAGTTATCTCCCCTGTCACTTAAAAATAACAAACTCCATGACCAATTACCTTTCCTATCAGTTAACAGTAACAAACTCCATCAATCGTGTTACATCGACTATCTCCGGATGGCTCCGTAAGATAGACAATTTATGCAATAAATCGTCTGATGATCCAGAGTGAAACTTCATATGTCAGTTATCTCCCTTTTTGGTAAATGGTTACAAACTCCATCATCTTGCCTTTAAGTCACTTTCAGTAACATAGCAGCTATAAGTCCTTATTTGATGATACTACTTTCTTAATGAAAGCCCACCAACTATATGTATTTTTGTTTCAGAGATATTAATGTACCAGTTGATGGAATAACCAAGTACGTTGGTACGCGGTCGTTTATGAGCCCAGAAATGGTCAGAGGGCTTGGCTACAACAAACCGGTATGTTGGAATTAGCATGACGCCCTCAGACCCACAGCCCCTTAATGGTGTGCTGCTCCCCTAACTTTTCTGAGTAAACTTCTATAACCTGTATACATTGTACTAATAAATACAAAGTAAACATTCAACTGCAACAGCAGGAGGGAAACATTATCATGATATACAGTCCTTTATTAATGATAAGGAACCAAATGCCAAAATGCAAATAATTGGGGTTTAAACCAGTTTGAAGGAGTTAAAATCCTCACACATGGCCCAGAATTATACACCACAAATTTAGGTTTAAATACAAATTAATCTCATAGCATTGCTTTTCAAATTTAATAGCAATTAAAGAGAAAGTGAAAGAAGTACTAAAAGATCAAAATTTTATGTTGGCGACTTTGATCAAAATATAAGTTTATACTCTTGAATGCAAAAAATAAGCATATCACCAGAAACAAGTATGCATTTGGTCCATTTCATTAACTTTTTCCTTAAAGTTACCAATTACTAACAGTGTTGGTATTGATAAGTAAATTATCTGACCATTCTCCCACAATCCTCTGATTCAAGTAAAGCAGCTGTCTGTATATGTTATAAATAAGTATGACATTGTGCTGTAAGTAATTTTTAACCAGCTTACACTCATGTTGACCTTTTTATGCCTGTACAAAGTGGGAGGAAATAAATTTTGCACTATTCCGTTCATCCACCCATTCCTATGTCAATCCGTACATCTGTACATAAAGAAAGAAATGTTTACTTCGACGAGTTTTGGTAGAGTTATGGCCCTTTTTTTTCACAACTGACTAAAGAGTCCCAAAAGTTTGTGTTTTCATATCCCCTTTAATTGCTTGGCAGATTTTGCTGAAACAGATTTGACTGAAGTATGACACTTTGTACTTTTTGACCACCTAGAATATACAATGTATAATGGATTTGTGTGGTCCAAACAAAGACACATTTTCAGTTTTTTTGTTTCTATTTTCCAGACAGATATATGGAGCCTTGCCTGCTGTTTATACGAAGTGACCACAGGGGTGAATATCCTGGTCGACGAGAGAGGAAAGCCCAAATGTGAGGTCAGTTTAAACCCAACTTTTAGGTTCAGCATTGAAGCGTATTAAGTGTGGTTAAGTGAGCATAATTTGTAATTTGGAAAACTTTTGAAGTAATTAGTACTTCTGAATTTTTAGCTAACCTGAGCTTAAAATGCTCAATCCTAGCTTTGTCTGTTGTCCGGGGTCAATATTTTGTGAACTTTTCTGATTTTCATGAACATTCACAATTCAAAGTTGTTAAAATTATTCCAGTTCATTGTGTATTTCGGTAATCAGAGCTAAGATATATTTAAACAGTTGAACATTAAACAATCTGAACATTCAACAATCTTGTCTTAAACCACAAAACCTAGAGGTTTACTATTTGGAGAGATAAAACATTGTTTTGTGGTTCTCTAAAAAGATTATAATTCTTCTGGGGTCATTACCGACCAAAACCCTGGTTTCATATGATTTTTCAAGACTTAAAAGGCAAAATAATTTTTGAATCTTCTCTGAAACCACAAGGCCCAGAACTTAAATTGTTGATTTGTGACATCAAATAATGCTCTTTTACTAAGTTTATTCAAACCACGTCTTTGGGGTCAGTCACATGGTTTATTGCAAAATAATGTTATATCTGTTCATCTCTGGAACCATTGGGATTAATGTTTGCTATAAAACATTTTATAGTTCACATAAAGTCATTCTCCTTGGGTCAAAACTTGCCACACTCAATAGATCTAATGCTTATTATAAACGTCAGGGGCGGCTCCAGGATTNGGGATATTGAACGATTTGCTGGGGTACCCGGGGGCCGCTAGGTCCCCTGGTGGGTTCAGGGCATAGCCCTTCTTGGGGGTCCAGGGGGGCGAAGGCCCCCGGAAGCTCCACGATTTAAGTGAAAAGCTTTTCAAAGTCTTCTGCATTTTCTCTCGTTTTGGCGTTGGCACATCCATCTTTGTTGACATAAAATGCAGGGAAAAAGAGAATCAATGTGCAAAAAGAGGGATACATCAAAATCGCAAAGTTCGACTTGAAAAATCGGGCGACAGAGAGTCTAAAGTTAAAACATTTAGCGATTGTCTGTGATTAGTGGAAAATGTTGAATACGAAAAAGAAGAAAAAAGAGTTTAAATAGGTGATTTAGATCAACATGTAGTTAAGTGTGAAACATCAAATGAATTGACTTTACATGGGCGATTTTAGGGGGGGNGGCGTACGCCGCGTCCGCCCCCCTGTGGATCCGCCTATGAACGTTATTGGCAAAATAACTCAGAAAAGTCGATTCTCTCAAACCACACCAAAAACATTCATCAGGTCAGTAATCAAGAGAATCTTGAGCAATTTAGGCCTTTTTTAACATGTAAGTTGGTTGTTTCTCTGATGCAGGTTTTTCCTTAGATTCGATTAATTAGACTCAAAATTAACTCTAAGCCTCACATTTCTGAGATTGGATCGGATTATGTTAAATAATTATACTAATAATTTTCTGTTTTTGATAGTTTTTTTGACTCTCTTACATTGCCATACTAGAGGGTCAAAATAGTATTTGAAAAGACAAAGGGTCGAACTAAGAGTAAAAGGAAAGTCCTGGGGCACTTACCACTTTTTTCATTTGTTCACAGAGATCCTGGGATGATTGGACATACTCTGAATCTCTGAAAGTCCTCCTTCAGTCCATGTTTCAACTGGCTCCTGATGAAAGGCCCACTGTGGATGACATTCTGGCAACCATAGAAACAAAACCCCACACTCAACAAACAAAACACCACCCTCAGGGGGCAAATCCCCACCCTCAAACTAACAGCAGAAGCAAAACTAAGAGTGCCAAAGCAAATTTCAGTAAAACATGCCCTCCTGAATTTTTTGCTGGAAGACCAGACGAAAGTGAGCCAGGTAAGTGTGGTGCTGTCCCGTTTATACATCCACAAAGTTTGAGACAAGTATTGCACTTGTCAGTGAATCTAGTGCGGTGTGTGTGTGTTTTTGAAAGTGTGTTCTCATCCTTAGTCTTCTAAATAATTGCAGTGCAGCACTGAGCTTTTTTTGCACATAAAAAAGTAACACATTATTAGTGACCAGAGCCTGGGAATTGTATATATTGACAAAATATTCTGTATTGATGAAAACACAAAAACAATTATCGACATCTGTGTTGTGGTACATTATTGTAACGAAGAATTAATTGCAAATAAAATGTTAATGTCATGTTCATTGTACTATAATATAAAAAGTGTTGTTTAAACGCGACGTGGAAAAAGAAAATATGTTCATGAAATAATAAAATTGTTGAGAAGAAATTTTGTTTTATGTCACTTTTCATTATCTTTTTGCAGAAGACACACCTAGGGACAGCTATGTCACTGTACAAGTCCAAGGTATGAAGTAATCCTTATTACATTATTGTCTTCCACGCTCTATACTTTCTTACAATTCGTAAGTCTGTTGTAGGAATAACATATTTCATTGATTTGTGTTACTATTTTAACGTTGATGATGGTGTTCAAAATATTAGTTATGATGTTAAGTTCACATGTAATATTCATTTAAAGCTTGTAAAATGTTAACACCTAATAGTTTTCAGAATGCAATATAAAAAAGTGAGCTCAAGCTAATCTGTCAAACGGGATTTAGAAAATTCAAGAGTTTCGGATCTGGTGCTTATTTCTTGGCTATTTTTTTTATCAATGCATGCGTAACTTGGTATGCAGTTTGTAACATCATGTGGTTATAGCCCTTGATTGTACCAGATTATGATGAGAATTAATGAAATTTTCGTATCATCTTTGCCTCGTGAAATTGTGTGAGTAGGTAGCTTTCAGATCTAGATTGGGATTATTCAATTCTTTATCTAAGAATTGATACATCTGAATGTTTTTTGAAAACCTTGTTTTGCTATGCTTTGCTCAGATTCAGGACCTGTTTCTTTATTGTTTACGGGTATTTTGCAAATGGTATGATAACTTTTGTGCTTTTAGGGGTATATGAAAATCAGTGTTGATTGTGTAAATCTGTGTTTCACACAAGTTGAAACTGTACATCGGTGTATCGCTCCAGTTGAAATTGTTGTGACTATGTTTAATTAATGTTGTGTTCTTCTTTCAGTGAAGATGTCAAAGAACAATGCGGATTATCTGAAGTCGGCGGAACAATGTTATATGTTAGTAGTCTGTTGTTGTTGTTTTTTTTTTGTTTTTTTTTTATACATATCAGCTTTTTGACAATTGGCAAACTAACAACACTTTTGGAAAAATGAATTTCTAGAAATATCATAAGGAGAAAAATCTGTCTTTACGGACCTAGTTACAGGTGTATTTAGATATGTGTCTTGACGGAAATAGTTACTGCTCTATTCATATATCTGTATTTGCAGAATTTGGTATAGATAAATTAAGGTATCTGTATGCACATAACTAGGTACATATGTATTCAGATATATGTCTTGACAGAACTAGGTATATGTGTTTTCATAAATCTGCCTTGTGGAACGTGGTAAAGGTGTATTCATATATCTGTCTTCACAGAACAGTTAACACAGTATTATGTGAAGTTGGAATAAGACATAAATTTGGGAATCAATTGTGTTTTTTCAACAGTATAATATGCAGTTTTACCTGTTGTATTTATTAAGTTTGAAAAATTATACATAAAATAGATACTTGCATATATAATAGCATCATTTAAATTCATTTCACTACAAAACAGGACTTTGTTTTGATTTAAAAAAAAATCCTCATAAAAATGAAACTGTGTCCATGTGGCGCATGAACACAGTTTAAAACTACAGTTAAAATGATAAAACTACAATCACTGTTAATGAAAAAGTCATGGAAAATTGCTTATTAAGCTTTAAGTATAGACACAATATTACAAGAATAAATTCAGCTCATGAAGTGAATAGTTTTGTTTAGAAAATCACCAAAATGATGTCCATTTTCAGTTTGATGTCTTATTCCAAACTCACATAATACAGTGTTAGTTGTATTCAGACATCTGTTTGGACACAACTAGATACACATATATTTAGATAGTTGTCCTTACAGAACTAGTTCTTTGTGTATTCAGATGTTTTACTTCACGTCTTACTTCACTTGGTGGAACAAGCCTAGTAAACTCTGTTGCTTGCATATTAAAATTTTCGTACTGTTTCACTGGTAGGAGCCTGGTCGAGAAGCTTCATGTTGAGAATTCTGACAAATACATTGACCAAATAGAGGCAGCTATTGATGAGACGAAGTATGATAGCTCTGAGGACCTTTTCCTGGAAAAGATGAAGCTTGTTCTTCGCAATAAGTACAAACGTTGCGAAGTGTACCTGAAGAATTACCGCAACTATATGTCTGCTCTCTACAAGACACCGCTGATGCCTTCGTTTTGGGGTTTCTACTTGAAGAAACCTTGACACTGATGTGGTAATGGTGATGGCTATTGATTATAATGATAGTCATTATGATGATGATGATGATGATGATAATGATGATGATGATGATTATGATGATGCTGTTGATGATGAGGCTGATAACGCCTTCTTGAAGAAGCGTGACACCGATTTGATGGTGATAATGCCTATTTCGAGACACTTTAAAAACGTTTTAATAATAATGCCAACTAAATGATGATTATGCCAAACTGGAAGAAAATGTAATGCCTTTTGGATGATGACTACGTCTGCTTGAGGAAATGAGGACTCCTATTCAATGAAGATATTGCATGAGAAACGTTAACGCGTAGTTGATGATGATGCTCGCTAGCAACTGAGGAAGGTGCTTACTTGATGTGATATAAAATCAATAAGTTTGATTAAATTTTGATGTCTTCTTGAATACATAACTGTATACCTGAAAAACGTTAGATAATATTTGACATAATGTGAGTGTTTACTTCAATAAATGTTTGTGAATTATTTATTTTTTATGTGAAAGAATATTTGTTTATGCTTGTAGTAATATTATTGGTTTTTACAAAATAAGGGATAATTTGAAGAAACAAAAGTGTTTACTGGCAATTAATAAAATAACAACTTTACTAATGTTTTTTTTGACGGTCTAAGTGTATACTCAAATAAACATTAAAATAGCAGTATGGAAGTTGACTAACACATTGTTCAGTCAGATAGTTGAAGAACATATTTATGCATAAATATGTATGTGTAATTTATCACCTTGTACCATATAACTTAAATAAAACATAGTTTACTTATTTTAACATGCAGATATTATGGTACACTTTCTCTCTTTGTATGTCCCCACCTAATGAGGGGGGGGGGGGGNGGGGGGGGGGGGGGGTAAAGATTTGCCCTTGTCCGTACGTCCTTCCGCCCGACTTACTTTCCGTCTTTCCCACGTTTTATCCTGTCTCACTGTTTGTGCCATGCTTGACCCTAAAGGATTTGGTACTAGAGAGCTAAAACATACTTTTCAGCATGTGACCTTGCGCACCTTCATATGTTGGTCTGCAGGTTTTCGACACAACAGAAATTTGACAACTTTGTGGGACGCATAACTTAAAATAATATAGTTGCTAGAGAGATTTAACTTGATAAACACATTAACCAGATTGTGAAGTTGTGCACCTCCATATTTTGGTTGGGATATTTTGCTACACAACCGCAGTATGCATCATTTGTATGCATAAAAACAAAACCTTTTTAACGTTCGCGTCGTGTAACTTACAAAGTACTGATGCAAGGGGGCCTTAACGTTACACACATTTAAACCTGCATTTAAACGTGTGCACCTCTATAAATTGTGTGCATTTGTTTCCAACATAATTTTTCAAACAAAAGCGAGATGATGGGATAGCTGTGTCCTACAGGCACATTTCTAGTATCTACAAAACAATTCAGCAATTATACAACATAAAGTCAATTTTACTCAGTTTTTAAAACCATTTAACCCAGTTAACGATATTTCACTTGATTTTAAATCATAGATGTTAAACTGGGTATTAGATTCTGGCCAGTATTTTGTTAAATTGGATTTTAAATCTAATGATTTCTTGATGTACCATTTGCAGGGAAATTTCTTTCAAGGGCATAATTTTAATGCATCTTGTTTTATGTATTGGACAGTATTTTAACAATGCATTTCTTTATTTATATTGTTTCAATAGTTGCAATAGAATCTATATGTGTTCCTATGTTAAATTCTTAAAAACATGCAATTTCAATTAAATGAAAAACTTAATTACACTGTTTCGTTTTTGTAACTGCACATATCATGTTTCTTTTTTTTGGGATAGTATTTTCATGTACAATGTTTGAGTTTTCTTATAACTGTCATCAAGTTTATTTAATTAATGCCAGTGTTTGTACTGACAAGATATTCGTTTTACAAAACATTGCCAAGAATAATAATGATTAATGTTTTTTTTTGTTTTGTTTTTTTCCCGTAACCCATAGCTTGTCAATCATTATTAACTACCTTCGTTATTATATTTTGAATGCTATTTAAAGCTTGTCATTTGTATAACATGTATAAATAGGTAGTTTCATATAAGTTATTTGATTAACAAACTGTGATATGTTGTTTAATATATTTTACTATAGTTAATAATTTATCATATTTAAATAGCTGGCATGTTTGTTTTTTTTTTGAGTGGTCGTGTTGGAATGCTGTAAATCCATACAAGTATGTATACCAGTAGTTTATTTTATAAAATCATTTTAATGATGATGTTTTATATTATAATTTCTTGCTCCCAAAAACTTTGGAACATTCATAAAAATAAATGGTAAAACTGCGATGTGTAAAAACTGTTAAGCTGTTTGCTTTTCATTTGTGCCACTGTCTTCATCCAATCTTCACAAATTCATAAAAACCTTTGTATTACATCAAAATTAAATATTCATAACCTCTATATTACTTTTAACCTAGCAGGGACATCACTGAATTATCTCTTGTTCAAAATAGCTCTTGTTCAAATAAGAGGGTCATTGCATATCTTTTCAAACAACATTGTCATCCAAAGGTACAAAGCAAAATAAAACAGATATAAATACAGGTTGATTGAAACATATGAATGTTATAAGTAACTTATTTTATTTATCATTATGTTTTTTTTCCAAAAATGTTGTCTATACCTGAATTCATATAGGTAACTTGTATGACAGATTATTGACATTTAACATGTTTGGTAACTTGTATGACATAATGGTATTGTTGATGATTAACATATTTCAGTCATATAAGTGTTAAAAATATCTATGATTTTATGGTAATTACGATTTTTCAAAATTGTTTATTTTATTGCACTCTGAAGCATTTGCTGATTTAAACATTCCATTTTGCATTTATTTCATTTGTAAATTTGCTCAATACATATCTTTTTATTTATCATTTTTTATTTGTCAATAAACAATAACTCAGTAATTCTGCTTGGGAATCAGACAACACGATGATACAAAATTGTTCATTCACAGATAGGAAACAATAATGCATAAATTATTTTTTCTCAAATGATTTGTACATTATAAGAACCTTTTTATATGCTGTTCTCAGATTTGGGACATGTTTTTGGAAAGTTTACACGTACGTCTACAATTCTAGTTGAGTTCTTTGTCTTTAAATATCATTTGAGAATCTATTTTGAGCATTACCTGGATTTTAAGGTTTCTATAATATTGATTTTTTTTAAATTAAATTCAAGTTCATTGATTTTTTTTATATATAAATGTTATTCAGTTCAGAACATTTATGATGAAAATGTGTTTGGTATGCTTTTAAATGTAAACCTTTTGTCTAATTTAAGAACTGCCAGTTAAGCAATATCATATAATTAAATTTGTATAACATAAAACAATATTCAGATTTGAATTGATTATGTTTTTGAGTATTTTATCATACATGTAGATGTAATTGCAATGTCTTTTAGGAAATTGCTACTAATAATTTTAATTTGTACATTCTATGTTTTCAGCTTGTCAGCTTCAGTTTTGACTCATATTAATTGTTTTGACTAACTTTTTAATCTTATTTTAAACAATACCTTAAAATGGACGCGTCCACATATTGTAAAAATGACAATTTTCAAACAAATAATACAATCTAGTATCACAAAGGAATGCATATATGATACTGAAAACAATAATTATACTTATTACTTACAAAAATCATTTAACAAATTAAGTGTTTGCTAGCGATTACTGAAATATGTGTGCAACTAGCATAACTATTGCAAAATGCGGTTCTGCAATTCTACAGCTTGTTGCTCAGTGTGGCGTGCTAGATTTTTCGTCCAAATGTACTTAATTAAAACCGATTGAAGAGGACATTTTTGTGTGTGTTCCTCTTCTTTATATAATATTATTTTTCTTAATAAAAACATAAACTTTTTTTCGAAACATTCAAATCCGTGAACATCATCCTGTAAGAAAACAGATAAATGCATTTAAAATGTGTACTTCTTTTATTTTCCATTTTAACACCATTGCCACATCATTTGTTTAGTGTTATATGCTATATGCAATATGCCATTTACTGCTAAATAGAGTTGTAGTTCAATAATTATTCTGTTTTGCTTGTATTACATGGACACGACCCAAGTGCGAAAAACAACAACAACAAAAACAATAGAATAAGGCTTTTATTTTGCATACAATTCCCTTTGTAGTTTTTTCCCCATGATGAAGGTACACACAATTTGGTCGTCTGTGTCCAATAACTTATTTGCTCAGGGACTTTCATAATACAAATATTATTCACGTTTGTTGAAGATTGCATGAAAAATTAACTCTATTGCATCCATTGACCTATTTATGTTGATTTTTGTTCATTTTTCCGTCGAACTTAGGGTCTTACACGTCGCGCACGTTTGCTTGGTTAAAAAAGCATTTCCTTATGAAAACAGCACAATAACATTTGGTTTTCTTATTCAGAAAATGTCTAAAATTGTATTGTGATTCAAGAACTGTGAAATTAATGATGCCGGTGGGACAATTCATGACATGTTCCTTGGACAAATATTTCGCCAAGCACTACATGCTTAGGTTAGCTAAAATGGCAACTGGAGCTTGAGTTTAAAGTAACGCACAACTATAGACTTATTTCCAAAAAGGAAACTTTAATAAAGCACAATTTCTGACAATTTATAAATAAACCTCTAAATATGATTATACTATTACGTGGATGCCACTTGAAAGAGGATTTGGTACATTCATCAAAGATGATATTTAGTGATATATAACTTTACAAAACTGATAAATTCGATGGAACGAACGAATTGAGCTATTTTCATGTTACTGCTACTGTTACATTCGTTACTTGAAATGAACGGACGACGCATATCTATAGGCCATCTTGTTTCTGTAGTCTATCTCCGCATTTTACATTAGTTGGTCAACAGTAAATGAATTAATTTATAGTCAAGATTAGTAGATATTAAAACATTTTACCTAATAAACTCCGACGTCTTTGTTGATTGATGTTACTTTACATACATGGTGCATCTGCAGAATATGAAAATAGCTTATCGATTCGATTTAATACCGCTTTTTTGAAAGAGAAAAAAAACACAACCCATATGTATGATTCCTTAACTTAGGCTAACAAGGAAGAGAAGGAAATAGATTGCAAACCTTTTGGTGAAGCAAGCGGCCTAGTGGATTTGGTGCTTAAAAGCGAAGATACTAAGTTCGTGTCTTTGGTGTGTGCAAGCAAATTTAAAGAGAAGGGTAAAAAACTTATCCCCCTGTCATGAAAAAGAGCTTTGTCCGTTTCTGCCATTTTTGCAAGGGAATACCCTAATATAAGGGAACCGGCAACAGATATTGTGATTCTTAATTGATGCTTATTTGAAAAGACAACCACACACACACCTGAACATAATTGGAGATTGTAAGACGAACTTATTGATTTTACCAATTTAATGGCGTTGGTTGTGTTGTATATTTCTCAAAGAAGCTCTGAGGATTGTAAGACCACGACTAACAAAGTGTTATTAGTAGGTTCGAAGACATACCAGAAATGACCGTATGTCTAATTTTTAGCTCAGCTGTTTTCGAAGAAAACCTGAGTTATTGTCATAGCCCTCTCGTCTTTCCGCGTCGTCGGCGTCGTCTTTAACATTGGCCATAACTTTTGCAATATTGAAGATAGCAACTTGATATTTGGCATGCATGTGTATCTCATGGAGCTGCACATTTTGAGTGGTGAAAGGTCAAGGTAAAGGTCATCCTTCAAGGTCAAAGGTAAAAAAAACAAAATCCAAGCACATTGGCCATAACTTTTGCAATATTGAAGATAGCAACTTGATATTTGGCATGCACCTGTATCTCATGGAGCTGCACATTTTGAGTGGTGAAAGGTCAAGGTCATCCTTCAAGGTCAAAGGTCAAAACACTTTTTGTATCTCATCGACCTGCACATTTGGAGTGGTGAAAAGGTCAAAGTCAATGATGACCTTCAAGGTCAAAGGTAAAAAAAAATAAAAATCCAAGCACCCACAGCTGAGCGTTGGCACCCGCTATGCGGTGCTCTTGTTTAACTAGTATTACAAGAAGGTTTTCTCGCTTAAATGTGTCAGGGTAAAATTATAATTCGTGAGGCAAATTAAGTATTTATTTAGTAACTAAGGACTGAAATTATTGGAAGAGAGATGGAATATTCTGTAGAATATATAATAAAATATGTTATTATCCTGACTTATTTCATTTTACCTGGTCAGTCTTACACTTTTGTATAATGTACAGATTTTTCACACAATTTTAGAGATCGTCATAAGTTTATTATAAGTTTTACATCGTTTGTACAAAAGCAGGAATGTTAAGTGACCATTATAAATTATATGACAACTCTATATTTTCAATACAAAGTAAATGGTGTAAACCTTTCAAACATTGAATTAAAACGTTTGAGTTCATGCCATTTGGGCTCGTAGTGCCGAGCATATTTTATTTCTTTCAGAGGATTTTGCCAATTACTTTGAACTTTCTCGATTAGCATAAAATGAAAATAATCAAGACTACGGCGAGTAAAATAAAATATTACAGATATATAGTGGCCAATATACGGGTTCTGACACTTCTTATTAGAAACGAAATAAATACTTGCCGTGGAAACAAAGCCAATTCATGCCTTATTGTACTATTCACAAAAAGTATAACTGGACAAATGTCATTTTCTTCTTTTCTACAATAATGACAACATCTTGGTCTGTTTCATTTTAATCTGGGAATAACGAAACTCACTTATTTCTTGTTGATATATTTAAAAAAGTTTCTTCATCTAGTACAAACTCCAGGTCATCGTAATGCAACTCAGGACGAAGTTGTAATGCAGGATGTAACATGCCCTTTTACTCAACTTAGAATTATTTCCAAATATAGTATCCAAAATGTGTATATCACGTGAACACTAAGGATGTTTAGATGCAGTAACCGGATGTAATCTGTACTCCTTTAACACGCCCCGGCGCTTGAGATATGCATTTCTTTAAATGTATGTACACAAGCAAGTAAACATTAAAATGTTTAATAAAAATGCATTAATTGTTTTCATTACATCAATTATACATTGACATATACAAATCGAAGACACCAAGAATGTCGATATAGGCCTCTGGCCAATAAAGTATTTGCTCCACAGCGGCAATTAATGGAACATGTTAAGTTCTGAAAGCAACATGTATATTTTACACAATGGCTTCACAGTAAGTATAACTGTCAGTTACGTAACTTTTAGCAGTTCACCCTTTTATGTCAGTTGTCCGTTTAGCGTCAACGCACGAGTGTGTGAATGTGATAGAAACTTTATTTTGAATTTAATATTGACATAACTTACACATTGTGTGGATTACCACACGTTCCTGGGTTGAATTAACAATATGCGATATTGGACCATTAGCACTTGAGTTATTACCCCTTTAACACAAGAACACATGGCAAAGTTGACCTTTTATCATTCTGTTTTCTTTTGTTATCTGATCTTGACAAAATTTTACTGCATTTGTATAACTGTTATATTGGATACACTGAAAGTCAAAAAAGCCTATTTTGGATAACAACAACCAACCTTAGATTTTTCATATATATATATATACATATANAAACATATAATGCATGTTTTATGAAGAGAACAATTGTGGTTTCAGAAATGAATTTGCTATTCAAGTCTACATGAATCATGTCCTCTCGGGGCACGATCAATTTGTCGCCAAAAGCAAAACTTGAACAAACTTAGTAGAGGGCCACCTCAAATATCTGGTCCTATGGTTACATATAATAAAAAAACTATTTTACTAATAAAGGCTTCATCAACAAGAAATGTTCCTTATGAAGGAATTAATAAACAACTGAAAATAAGATCTAACGAAATAATGGGTATAACTAGATATGTGTGTTGTGGAGGGGGGAGGTTAATTTCCTTAACAATGGCTTACATAAGGACATAATTAAATAACGTTCTTAATATGTCAAAAGTATGGTAATGTCCATGGCACACATACGTGAGCGTATTTTAAGTTAAAGTAATCTTCAATTTCCTATTTAACTGATAAGCTTTTATATTGTGTTCATTAATATTTTGCTAAATCTCTGGAACATATGGCATTCAAGTGGATATTGTCTGCTCTAATTCTGGACCACCTTACTTCCTTGACGACACAGTTGCGTCATGTCAAAATTGCTAAAGATATGCTCGTTCAAATCATATAACTTCAGAGATATAATTGTATTGTTCATCATCGAATAGTTTGGTGCGTTTTTATTGCAAGTTAGTAAAGATAAATTAGTATCGTGGATCAAATATTGCTTATTTTCATTACTCTTATAAAATAAAATTGTCAACGGAAAATCAATGCAATTACAATGAATATATTTAACACTAGATGGTTGTTGTTTTTCTACTGGATTAGCAGCCAACATTCAGTGGTGCAGTGCTTAGGTAAGAGCATTTACATTAAATAAGCATTCAACATTCAAAGGACTTGACATGTGCATTATTGAACTGCACAGTAACAGACCCTACACATAGATGTTAATGGTTCCAAGCAAAGCTCAGTATTTCCTTGCCAACATTACAAACCATGTGATCATGATTAAATAAAAAATGAATTTGTATTAAATATGATTTTATTTAATTATTACCTGTTTCATATTTGACTATAAACAATATATGAACTGACCATGTATGTAGAAATGTGCACATATTTTCATAAACTCTAAAAAAATCTATAATTACTCCTTAAGGATTTTAATTTGTGATTACTGTGGTTAGCGATGGGCCGGGCAGTGTAAACCGTTGGGGCGGACAGTGGTTACCGAAGGGGCGGGGCACTGGTTACTGCTGGGACAGGTAGTGGTAACCGCTGGGTCGGGCTGTGGTTATCGCTGGGGCAGACAGTGCTTACCTACGGGGCGGGCTGTGATATGTTTGGTCAAATGTTGCTTATATTTGATTTTAATAAATGTTATTGTCATATTCAAAATGTGGAAGATGTGTTTAGATCGGATAAAAAATGAAGTACATTTTATATTATTTTGGCAAACAAAGGGCAAAAACTCCGGAATGTGTTGCACAATTTGGCCTTTTTGTTGGCGTCTGCTTACATTATTTGTAAGACCTGGTAGTAATACACAAATTTTGAAAGTTTGGCAGAGTCAAAGGAAAATGAAGTCCGTATATGTTCCAAAAAGGGAATAATTTGCCATTGTTTGCATAAAAAGGCATTAACTATAATTGTTCTAGGGAGATCATCCACGAAAACAATCCTAGCCATTGTTATAAACAAACTGCGCAAGTTTGGTTAAGATTATATTCGAGTGAAGTATCGCGACAATAGTCATTAATTGTATACGGTTATAGACACGGGACGCCGACGATACGGTCATTACATGCTCAGGTAAGCTAAACTGTAGTTTTTATGATTGATTACAGAGTTCGGAACGTGGTTCCCGGTAGATAAGTACAAAGAATACCTGTACATGGTAACCAGAGAAAATGCGACCTATGAAGAGTGCAGGACGATTTGCTCTGGGAAAAACAACGGATCTCTTGCTAAGCAACAAGCCGAATTTGTAGACAACTTGAAAACCGCCCTGATGACAAATTTCATGTATAAAACGTGGACAGAAGCTGAAAAAAACACATGTGGAATGGTTATGGCAACATCAACTAGCTTAACAGCTGCAATGAATTTTAGCTGCTTGCTTTCGGTACACTGCCTTTGTGAACAATTAATCCCAACAACAGGTAACACAGGTAACACGATTGACAAATTTACAGCACACTACGGTTTAGTCACACAACCTTGACATCCACTTGAAAAAAAAATAACAAAGATACATCTTGATCTTATTATTTTACACTATTTTCCTGATATAACTTAAATATATGAAGCCTCAACTCATGCAATATTGACTGAAATTATGATTTTAGGGCAAGTTTAAAAAGGAGCCATAACTGTTATCAAATATAATTGAGTGGTTTGTTACGATGAAACGTGTTCAGAGTGCTTAATACTATGTCAGTCTTTTCTAAGTTAGTTTTACAGTGGGCTCGACTATTATTTCACTTTGATAGTTGCATATGTTTCCTTTTTGCCACTAAAATAATGACCTATTCAATGTTTTAATGACATATTTTAGTAGTTACACAGTATATGTAAACTTAAACGTTACATTAATAAAATTCAAAAAAGGCACATAATTCATCTAAAATACTATAATATTTCAACATTGTCCAGTCACCTTATATTATGACCGAGAAGACAAGTTCGAACTTTTAATTGAATAGCAGAGATAGTACATGTTGCATGCTAAAATTAACCTAGAGTAAAAATGGGCATACTTATGCTAGATTGCATGTTAGAGACAAGGGCCTTAATCACTGGCACTACATAAGATATAAATTAATATTCAATTGAATTTATAATAACAAAATTAAATTCTATAAAAGTCCGAAAGAAAAAGTTTTCCCAGACGTTAAAAAAAGTTGTTTTATCTAGTATTGTTATATACTAAAATTGAATTAGTCCGCTTGTACTGAAAACAAATCATTAGTTGGAACTGAAGTGTTTATGAATTGGAGCAAATAAAGCCTTAGTCTAAGTCTTTTATGGTTACATTTTAGCAACCATGGGTACAATAACAACACCACAACCATCCACCACGATTCCGACATCACTAACAACAACAGCAATCGTGACGTCACATCAATCAGGGAGTCCAGTAGCAACATCCAGTGGGGTAGGAACTACTCACAGACCTGTTGACAGATGTGAAGAGAAGGGCTCACATTGTAAGTAAATGTTCCCATTTCCCATAAGGCCATACACATTTGATTCTATGTTAATTGTTCAAGGGTAGGTAAGTTTTTATGTTCCTGAACAAAAGATAAAACATAATTTGGACAATGTGGATAATCAAGTTAGAAATTGTATTACAGTTGCTAAAATGAACAATTTGCTGACAAAACAGTCCAGGGCTTTCAATAACTTTGAGTAATATAAGTTTTACATTCATGGTCTTTGATTTTGATGTCTTTTTCTCATAGTTTTGGAAGTTTCGACATTATTCCATGACATACACATGTACATAACCACATTTCTCTTACATTGGAAATATATTACTAGCAAACGTCTTTAATTGCAAGCAATTAAAAGCCATGCGATTCTATAAAATTGAGGCGCGCTCTAGAAAACGGGGCTTAATGCATGTGCGTAAAGTATCGTCCCAGATTAGCCTGTGCAGTCAACACAGGCTCATAAGATCAGGGACGACACTTTTAGCCTAAAATGGATTTTCGCTTAGAAGAGGCTTCCTTTAAAAGGAAAAATGCAATGAAAATAGTAAGTGTGACCCAGATTAGGATGTGCAGTCCGCACACTTTACGCACATGCATTACGTCTTGTTTCCCCAGAGCGATGTCTTGTTTGGTTTAATTAATCAACACTTCCTAATTTAATATTGCAATGGTGATTAATATGAATGCCAAAGGCATACTCACATATTTACATTTTGAATTGTTTGCCATTCATATGTTTGTATTGTCCTTTTAAGATTTCATTCAAAATTAGGTATTTGTAGATCTAAAACATTTAATGAAGAAAGCGTTGTGGTCTGTGTCACCCACATGACCAAAACTTAAGAATATTCTTTGATATTTTACGAAGTTTCACCAATTTTGTTTGCTACTTGTCATGTTTTAATACTTCATCAACGTACCTTTATAATATTATAATAAGTATGTATTGTTTCCATGTTACCATTAACTGCCGTGATCATTTATCATTTTCAATGAGTCTTCGTTTTCTGAGTCTATTGGGAAACAACGACTTTATTTTTTACATTTATTCCTGAATTTTTCGCAAAAGCAAGCATTCCAAAATAAAGCATAACAAATCTTTACTAGCAGACCAAATTGATACTCGAAAGGGATTCATAACTAATGACAATGGGCTTTGCTGAACTTACACAATAATAACATGCACATTGTATCATTAAATATACAGCCTGGTCAGACGTAAAGGATTACGCATATTGCCTGAGCGACCATGCAGTTTCCTGCTGTGAAGCAAAGAGGCTTTGTCAGACGAACAACGGGAACATCTCCTCTAATGTCGTGACCAAAGAAAACTTTGTTGAAATCGCAAACAAACTGGGTCTTAGTAATTTAAACGGAACTCTTCACATGTGGGCTAACTTCACAGGTTTGATGAATAAACTTACTACTTAGACAATTGACTTACTTACTTAAAAGGCTTTATAGTACGTGTGCTTGCCCTTTCAATATTGGCTTAATTTCTTAACATTTCATTTTGATAAAATAAAAAGTAAGGGATGTTACTTATTAATTTGGCATTACCTAAAGCGGGAAATACTTGTTGCAATCTATATTACACTGTTTCTGACACGTTTACGTTTAAATTATTAAATAAAAATTATTAAATAAATATGTATTCCATAAACTACACTTTTGACTTTCATATTGATATAATAAATTGCTATTGATAAAATTTATATTTATCAAGAGAACATAGTAAACACAGTGAATAAAAGTGTTTTTTTCACTATTTATAACGAACGACTTTGCATTTCAGAAAACACCTGCAATCCTGATCAACCAACACAATGTAACATCAGCATTATTTCATACCAAGGTCCCAACACAGTGGAATTTGTTAAAATGACTGAGAACAAAACATACCGAGTTTTATGTGAGAAACAGATTTCCAACTCTTCTACGACAATTCAAACTTTCTCGTCAGCTTTGAACACATTGTCGCTGTCACAGACAGAGTCAACACAAGGAACGACCATTAAAACATCAGTTGAACAAACAAAATCAAACCCAACCATGTTAAGCACAACTTCTAATGGAATATTCGATATTGCTACATCGGCCCCGAACACACCGCAACAAACATCTACATCTAACACACCTACCACTCCCTCAACCAACACAGCACAACAAACATCTATATCAATCCCACCTACCACTCCCTCAACCAACACAGCGCAACAAACACTTCAATCAAGTCTGCCTTCCACATCCACTACCAACACAGCACACCAAACACCCTTATCTACTGCAACCAACACTGAAATACACTCGACACAAAGGCCATGGATTCGGAACAATCTCAACGAGTATTTCGTCAACTACACTAACTTAACCATCTCCGACGCACGGGCATTCTGCAAGATATTAAACGCGACACTTGTTGCGTTTATGGACGCTTATCAATACTTTAAGCTTAGCGGCAAACTTCAACTTGCTGAGGCTGAATATTGGGTCGACGGTAAGAAGATATCTTACATGAGTGACCTAAGAAATAATTGTTTGAGTTATAATTGTTTGTCGGTTTTTAAACAACGACTTTGAGTTCCGATTCATTGGAAATCAATTGTGAGGTCTTTATCTTTAGTTGATTATTAGCACATATTAAAATAATAAAGAAATGGAAATAAAACATACAATAAACATATAATTATTTCAACCTGTCACTCAAATTGTAAATTTGAAAGAGGATGCGTATAGATCACATACACTAACCAGATACTGATTTGTATGCATGATTACATTAAAATATCGTTACAATTAAATTCCATATTGAAATCGGAATACTACAAATAAAAGAATAACTCAATATATGTACTATAATAGCATCGTACACACGTTTATGGACAACACGGTATACATATATTGAAAACAATAATAACACATACTTTATAATTATATTGATATAGTTCATTCGAAGCAGATTAATAGAAAGATATTTCGAAAACATCAAAATATGACATACAAATTCAATAGGTCAGCTAAAAAAATCTTAATCTGATCTCCGGTGTGTATTTCAGACTCCATGTCGGTTAACGACTCTACATGTCTGAAGTTGGACACGTCTGAAGGAAGTCTTCAGTCACGTGACTGCAGTGAACTGGCCTACAGCATATGTAACAGATTTGCATTCCAAAACAACATTTCACAGGTACACGAATGCTTCAAAACCAGAGTTTGTAATAGTTTGTGAAAAGTATCCGTCAATGCTGCAAAATGTAGGAAGTTTTACAAATACTGTCAAAGAAATTCTATTCTGAAAAGGGTGCATTACTGTACCTATTTTGAATGCCGAATATAGCTCGTCAACAATATGCTTTTACTGACCTTAATCGTGTAATTTAGTGCTTAGAACACGTGCTCAAACAAAACCAAGAAAGAATTGTTGATACATTTCAATTTTGAAATTTATGATAATTAAGTACATGATTATGAAGGTAATTTTTTCATAGAAAACAATAATGCATGTAATTGTATGTACTCGAAAAACCAGAACGTAAATTATAGTCCAAGAAAGCTAGTGGAAAATTCTTATAGAAAAGAAGGGGCTTGCTTTGCTGCGCTTTCTCCTCCCCTTTAAACAAAGACTTTACTTATCAGTTACATTCTACCTATTACTTATTATAGAAAAATTGGGGAAAAACCTCTTATAATAATTATCGCTGAGTTATTTTCCCAATAATTTGAAATCAATGTCTGGAAAAACATTCTGGTCTGACAGAGAAAACAAGGGAAATATCTGCAAATTTCACATAAACATTTCATTAGGAGAATCCGTTAACACACTTATTTCATATCAAGACTGAATATAATTCACAGGTTCTGGAGCGACCAGAGTTTGTTGAAATGATTCGAGGGATGACAGTAGTGAAAAACAAGACGTCAAGTGCTACGAGGAAACTGACGTCTGCTGAAGACAAGAGGACCGTTGCGAAAGTCAGCGGAACTGTCGCCATTTGTATCATGGCGGGAACCTTCTTGATTATCTTCTTGAGCGATTTTTCGCGGATTCTGCGGAGATTTTGTAATTAGAATATCTTGGATGCTTGTGAAGAATATACAGAGACAAAATTATTTCCAACGAGAAAGCTTCTTTCTCTGATTGCACGAATAATATATACTTAAATCATACAGTGGATCAGTAGTTTATGTAATATAGTTTTCACCATGTTATATCCGTATATAACTTGCTATTCAGAGTGTCTTATTTGTACATGTATAGTTCATGCCTTTCTAGTCCCGTGGTGTCTTAAACACTCATAGCAAAGGCTTAGTCGCACTGTGATAGCGTAGACACAATAAATTATTTGAAAATTATTGACTAATGAGTTTAATAATATGAAGTTACGTTGTGAACTTAAATTGTGATATGCCCAACTAGTCCTTCTGGAGTTTCTGTTAGCGATACTAATATACCGGACTACATGTAATTGTACTCTGAAATCCCGAAAAGCACTGGAGATTTCCCGAAGCAAAGACAAAGTTCACACTGTGATTCCGTAGAATAATATTCATTAATCAATTATTTATTATAACGTTTTTTATTATACATCTTTATTCTGTTTTCCTCATTTTGTATTTCCTTTTTTGCTCATGTAACAATCTAGCTGTAATACAAGTTTGCGTCGTAGGGATAGAAATCTTGGATCTGAGTCAAAGAATTCGAAACGTTGACAACAACATGCATGTTTTCAATTTTCCTTGTGTCTCTCACGGCTTCATCACATATCGAAATAAATGTTTCTTTTGAGTAAATGGATGCTTCTTACCTAATGGATAAAAAGCTGCGCATTCAACAAACGATTTGTCAAGTGAAAATGCTTGCGAATGTCTTTGTTTTCGGTATTAAAATGTATATTGTGATTTTAAAGAGTGATATATTGTGATTTTAAAGAGTGATCTTTATGTTGATGTTAAGGGTGATATTGCAAAGCCTTTCGCTTACAGTTTTCTCTTATATGGACAAAAAGAGTCTCGTTCTGGGAAAACTGGGCTTAATGCATGTGCGTAAAGTTTCGTCCCAGATTAGCCTGGCAGTACACAACTGACTAATCAGGGACGACATTTTCCGCCTCAACTGGATTTTTAGAAAAGAGTTCCTTTATACGACAAATTCCATAAAAGCTAAATGTGTCGTCCCTGGTAAGTCTGTTCGGACTGCACATGCTAATCTGGGACGAAACTTTACGTACATGCACTAAGCCCAGTTTTTCCAGAACGAGGCTAAAATACAGCATCGATTTCTTACAATGCAGAAATTATTTATATGACTATCAGCAAGAAAAGTATATATTTTAGGTCAACATTCCTCGGATATTATTTTTAGGGTTTACGTCTATCAAATAAAACTTTAGAATTTCTCAACAATCTGTCACGAAATAATAAAATATTGATCAACTCAGCATTTGTTTACTTTTCCGTTTTATGACATTGAAGTATGTACACATTCATTTCCTAACAGGATTATTAATAAAATATGCTTCATATGTTAGCTGTTTGTATATGGATTTCCTGTTCCAATTTTGTAAACCAATACTAAGCTTACGTGATTACTTACAAATTATACGCAAACACTGCTGTGTGAAATATGTACCATGTCCTATGAACTGACATGACTGAAAAAGGACATATTAAAAATCAGACGCTTTTCTAAAAACATGACAAAACAATTCGAGAATATACAAACAGGTTTTTAGAGGATTCTTTATGCCAATATTAATTATGTTATTTCCGTTTTATCATAAACGATTGGTCATTATCAAAACCGCTTGTTTTTCATCCGACTTATGTCGCGTTTGTGTTGTGTTTACTTATTCATATTAATTACTGCTTTGTACAAGAACAGACACAGACAGTGTATCCCCATACCTCGAATGTATTGCTGTCGAAAGGGTCCATAAAAAATTCGCGATTGAATTTTTAAGGGAAAAAATCTATGTCACAGAAAAAGCAACATTACCTTACTAGGTTTACGTTGGCGGATCAAGAGGGCCATCAATCTAGCTTAATTACCGTTTGCAGTCATCTCAGGATCCCGATTTGTTCGTCTTCTGTAACCATAGCATCCTCAATTTGTGTAGGTTAAAACAACTGAAATAACATGCATATTCCCTAAATGGCCCTTTATCCAATCTATGGCTTTGATTAATTAGATTTAAGTATTTTTGAGTTATCTCAAGATCCAGATTTAATGTTCACTTATTTATTTTGCCATATCAACCATTATATTGGTCTGACAAAACTTATGACTCCATATAACACTCCAGCCACACACATATAATTTTATCCACCAAGATATATTATTTTTTCAGTTAATGCAGGATCCAGATTTTAGTTTTTGTGTATTTCTGCGACCATAGCAACAATAATGTGTTTTATAATGAAATAATTGAACTACTGTGCAACTAGTTATGTTACCACAACCACAACTTTGTCCGACGAAAAAAAGTAAATAACTTGATATGCCCCATTTGGTCCTCTATCCACATACTAATTGTCATCAACTTAGCTAAATTATTCAAATTCAAATTCGGTTCGACGGACGGACACACAGACAGGGTGTTATCATATAGTCCACATCGGTTACACCAATATGGAAGTAACAAGGCATTTACAGTATTGCAGGCAATAGAGGAGTCCCCAACCTGTCTTGTGAATACCCATATCAATTAACATAACATTTATACATTTGTACTGTTTCTTCATAAGAAATGTTCATGTAGAACAGCATTAAGCTTGATATTTTTTCAACATTAACCAGAGAATGGCTCTCTGGTAAAAAAACAGTGTGCATTTAACCAGACCCACATTGCTATTTATGTTTTTACCAAGTGTCATGACCATATCTTATATATCCTTTTAGAAATTGCATTATTTAGTTAAGCGTGACACGCTTCGATGGCATTTGATCTCTGCATAAATAACGGCGCAAGTGTATTCCTGACAAATACGTGTCATATTCTTTGTATATTTCAAGTTATTTCAATTATGTGTGGACGGATAGAAGGAAAGAGATTTGAACTGTCTTAGGAAATAACTGACACACAGACAAAGGCAAACATGCACCCCAAATTTTTATAAAATGATCGCCTCTAACGTAGCTGTTTCTTAATAACCATAAGGTTTTGTTTTACGAGTTTTAGTAACAGCGACCTTACATTTGACCTCTTGTGAAACCCGAAATTATCTCCACATAGCTCTTTAAATGTCTACCAAATTTCTTCCAAGAGTTTACAGTATAGAAATCACAGGGTATAGTTTTATGTTATGTACTTATGTACTTATGTCAGTTTTTGCGAAAGGACAGATGGACAGATGAACAGAGGAAGGGGTTTACAGACAGACATTATACAAAACCCACATATGAATGTGTAAACAAAGTTACATGAGAATATCTTATGGAGTTTTTAGTTTTAAAATATTAAGTTTTGTTTTATTGGAAGAACCAACCACCTGACATTTGACCTCTGGTAAAAAGTGGTCGTGCATAATTCTCACGTTGCTATTTATAAGTATTATTATACTAAGTTTTATCCAAGTATCTTTAGCTGATATGCGGGTAGCAAAAACTATTTAGCAAAGGCGTAACTTTGTCCAGCATAGACGGATTTCCAAACAAATCGCCAAAAATAATAAGCATGATGAGACAGGGTGTTTCGCGTACGATCCATGTCCTTATGTCAAGGGTAAAGGTTACAAGTCAAATCAAAGGTCCAATTTAGGAAATGTACAATTGACACTTTGTCCGGAGCAAACATTTGTGAAGTATGGATGAATTTTTTTATCAATTGCTATCAAGAAATAAGCATGATGAGAAGCAGTGTCGCACGCAAGATCTATTTCCCTAGGTTCAAGGTCAAGGTTTCAATTCAAACCCAAAAGTCATATTTCGGAAAGTTTGACCTGGCACTTTGTCCGGAGCAAAACTTAGTCCATCGTGGAATGATTTTTCAAATAATTTCGCATCAGAATCATCATGACAAGACGCAAGAACCACGTCATCTAGGGTCAAAGTCAAAGGAATAATTTAATGTGAAAAAGGTATTGTCAACGGTATGGATGGATTTTGATATAACTTGTCATAAGTGATAGTCATAATGAGACGTTTGATTAAAATAATCAAGTGCACACCCTCTGAGTAAATATAAAGTGGTATAAGTGGAGGGTTCTTATAAGAGTGCACTTTGATTGCGTCCATCTCAATGGCTGTACTACCATCATCGTTAAAAGGGCAATCAATCCCCATAATCTAATCCGCCCGGAACATTATATCGCAGTTAGTATTGTTCTTGCATTATGTTCTTTAACCGGTGATTGATTTTAAATTTGTAGCAGAAAACTCGGTCTCTTGCATTATGTTGGATACGTTATTATTATCTGGAAAATATGTAAGTTTTACAAATGTTTCTCTAAAGAAAGGCCACCTATATAACGTGAAAGTATATAGTTTCCTATCCATGTTGGTGTTTACGAGGAAGCTTTTTGCTCGACCTTGATGTTTTAGGGACGAATGCAAAAGCCGGCTAGGTCTCCTGCCACCAGAGGGACACTCAGGCCACGTCATAGAGATGGGAGCAGCAGTCATCATTGAATGGCTTATTTTAGTATTGAAGGGGATATGGTCGTGGCTTTGGAAGGGGGGTCAAGAGGGTTTTTAAACCTGACCTTTAATCTTTAAAAAGTATGGACTTGATTCCTGGTAGATGACATTAGGTTCGCTAGGTCGCTGACATAAATATACCTTCATTAGATGGATCTTTTGTATGGTCAAGTGACTCCCCTCCAGAATGTATCAGTTTTTTATAAGGGGAAGCCATTGGAAAGGTTTGGGTCTAAACCATTCTTGGAACCCTTTTTATTTAGTATTTTGTAGTATTTTCGCCGTTTTCAGCAGTATTTCAATTGCATTACAGTAGTCAGTCAAAGAACACGCCCATTTCCTATGTTAACCAGTACTCAATGGCCATACGTATACCAGTAACTAACCGGCTTCTTCTGTATGCCACAGACAACAGAGATAAATAAGTTATCATAAATGTTATCATGGACGACAAGACTGGAGTCTTGTCCGCTGACAATGAACTCAGATCTGTCCAATATAGAATAAAGACTGCCTGAGTCATCAAACACCGAATGAACGCCTTCCCGTCCTGTGGCAGACAGGTGCTGGTGCTTGTATTCCTATTCTCCTTGGCAGGAAAAATTGGCTGTACGTGACTAATCTAATTGAGACCGACTGATTTGTGTTAAGGGGGTGGGGTTTGCTGACTGATGCGTACCCAAGGTCTCCGTGGAGTCTACAATACGGCAACTAAGATGACCTTAGCGGGGCTTGACATGCCACCAGCATCGAACTATGAGAAACGGTTCTCCGCCACTTATTTCTGTGTCCGTTCTTGTATCTGCTTCTCAACTTTCTCCTCTGTTTCGACCATAGTGGCTATCATATGAGTTCTTATTTAGACGGTGCATCCCTGGTAAGCTGCAGAGTGAAAATTACAGAAGTTTGAATAACTCCAGGATTCTCTGGCCCCGTGGGAACGATCACACCAATTTCAACATTGTCTTATAGAACAGCTGCCGTGCCCAGCTATATGTCCACACGCGTAGCAATGCCAGCAGGACTATGAATAAGATATTGACCGAGACAGAGTATTTGCACAAACACTGAATAATAGCTTTAAAATAACGTGTATATAAAGATTGGTTTGCTTACTATTTTGTTAACAACTTAACTACAGTATAAATGGGCTTAAACTGGCATACACTTCTGCAATTGTTATAAACTACTGCTATTTGGTGTAAAATTGTGCTATTGTGTATATACTAATATAGAGACCAAACTTATTAATTTAACAGTTTTTTATTTGATGTTTGGAAACCAAATAAAAAATATTATTATAAGTTAGACTAATCTTTAATTTCCTGTAAAACTGATATGTTACATAATGTTTTTTCTTTAATGCCAATTCCTTAACATATTGCATGCATGTGCAAAATGTTTGTTTTAACTTTGGGTTATCTTGCTGCGTTGTCGACTCAGTTGCATCAGGCCAACATTGCTAATGATATGCTCGTTCAAAATGTTGCTTATAACTTCCGAGAGAAAATTAGATTGTTCATAATAGAATAATCTTGTGTGCGTTTTTTTTTATTGCAATTGAATGTAAATACATTATTATTGTGGATCAAACGTTGCTTTTTTTATTACATGCATAAAATACCTTTCTGTAAACGGAAAATCAATGCGATTACAATGAATATATTTAACACAAGATCGTTGTGGTTTTTCATCTGGATTATCAGCCAACAATCAGTGGTGAGGTGCTTAGGTAAGAGCATTTACATTAAATAAGCATTCAATGGACTTTACATGTGTATAATTAAACTGCACAGTAACACAAAGATTTTACTGGTTTCAAGCAAAGCTTATAAATGCCCTGCCAACATTACAAACCATGTGATAATGATAAATAAAAAAGTATTTGTATTATATATGATTTTTTTAAGTTTAGCCTGTTTAACATTTGACTATACAATGTAATTAATATATGTACTGACCATTTATTTTTAAATGTTTACAGATTTTCATTAAATAAAAAAAAAGTTACATCTATAATAAATCTTTAATCTTTAGAATTCACAATACTCTTTAGTCACACACTTTGTCATCCTTTTGAACAAAAAAGATCTATAGATAAATCTCTTTTATATTATTTTACACCAATGTTCCTGATATAATTTAAATATGTGAAGCCTGAATTCATGTACTATTGTCTGAAAATTATGATTTAAGGGCAAGTTTAAAACGGAGCCATAACTTTAATGAAATGAAATTAAGTGGTTTGTAACGATAAAACGTGTTCAGAGTGCTTAATACATTACTATGTCAGTCTTTTCTAAGTGAGTTTTACAGTGGGCTCGACTATTATTACACTTTGATAGTGCTTTCTATTTGTGACTAAAAATAATGACATATTCAATGTTTCAATGAAAACATTTTAGTAGTTACAATATATGTAAACATAAACCTTAACATAACAAATTTTTCAAAAAAGGTACATAATTCGTCTAAAATACTAGTCACAGATATCATGACATTGTTGAATGTTTTAAACCTTACCTTATATTTTGACCCAGAAGACAAGTTTGAATATCAGAGATAGTACATGTTGCATGCTTACATTAACCTAGAGAAAAAAAAGAGTATAATTATACAACATTTTATGTCAGAGTAATGGGCCTTATTCACTGGCATTACATATGATACACATTGATATGAAATTAAAATTATAAATAAAATAAATTATATTAAAGTCTAAAGGATAATGTTTCCCAGCCGTTAAAAAAATGATTTTTTATTTACTATTGTTATATTTTAAAACTTAATTAGTCCGCTTGTACTGAAAAGAAACCATTATTTGGAACTTAATATCTTAAGGACTATAATAATAAGTGTTTATGAATTGGAGCAATTTAAGCAATAGTCTCAGTCTTTTATGCTTACATTTTAGCAGCAATTGGTACAACAAAAACAACCACACCAAAACCAACGACGACAACACCAAAAACAACGACAACAACTTTTAAGCCAACAACAACAACTACAAAACCTACCACACAATCAACACCACCAACAACTGCACTTGTAACTACATACAAACTTACTGATATCATAACTCCACAACCAACCACCAAGATCCGGACACCACTAACAACAACAGCAATCGTGACGTCACATCAAGCAGGGAGTTCAGTAGCAACATCCAGTGGTGTAGGAACAACTCACAGACCTTTCGACAGATGTGAAGAGAAGGGCTCACATTGTAAGTAAATGTTCCATTTCCCATAAGGCCATACAAATTTGATTATATGTTTAGAGTTAAATGGCAGGTAGGTTTTGAAATGCCTGAAAAAAAAGATAAAAAAAAATAATTTGGCCAATGTGGATAATCAAGTTAGAAATTGTATTAAAGATGCTAAATTGAGCAATTCGATAACAACACAATCCAATCTTTCAATTACTTTTGAGTACTACAAGTTTTACATTCATGGTCTTTGATTTTGATGCTTTTTTTCTCATAGTTTTTGTGGAAGTTTCGACATTATTCCATGACATACACAGATACATTTCCATCTTTCGCTAACATTGGAAATATATTACTAGAAAACGCCTTTACGTGCAAGCCATGAAAAGCCATGCGATTCTGTAAAACTTGTATTTGAGTCGCGCTCTAGAAAACGGGGCTCAATGCATTGCGTAAAGTATCGTCCCACAGGCTAATCAGATCAGGGGCGACAGTTTAAGCCTTAACTTCCCGCTTAGAAGAGGCTTCAATTAAATGAAGTAGTATGAGCAGTTCGCACACTTTACGCACATGCATTAAGTCCGGTTTTCCCTGAGCGGTGTCTTGTTGTTTTTTTTAAGAACTCAACAATTCCTAATTTAATATTGCTATGGGGATTAATATTAATGCCAAAAGCGTACTCAAATCTTTACATTTTGAATTTCTTTGCCATTCATAGTTTTGTATTGTCCTTTAAAGATTTCGTTCACCATTAGGTTTGTGAAGATCTAAAACCTTTAATGATGAAAACTTTATGGTCTGTGTCATCCACATGACCAAAACTTATATTCTTTAGTTCTTTGAGAAGTTTTACCAATGTTGTTTGCTATTTGTCATGTTTAAATTACTTCATCAAAGTAGCTTTATACTACGATAAAAAGTATGTTTAGTTTTGCATGTTACCATTCACTGCCGTGATAAGCTTATAAAAAAGATCGCGTTGCGTAGTGGATATGGTGTCCGCCTAGCGATCGGGAGGTCACGGGTTCGATCCCCACTGGCAGCGTTCCTTTGATCTCCCCCAAAGACACCAAGTACTGATTCTAGTCCCAGGAAACGGACTCGAGAGCGTTTATATAAGCCTTCGGCTTTCGATGCAATCGAGCTAAAATAAAAAGGTTTAAACTATAAGCTTATAAAAACTCTTGAGAGTTTTTTCCTGGTTGGTATATTTCAGGAAGTGTAGCGAGCAACACAAATATAAAGTGTATGGCTTAATGCAAAATTTTCAACATTTACAAAATCATCCATAACATTTATTATACGTCTTTTGTGATCTAAAAACAATGTTGGTTTATCATTTTCAATGATTCTTCCTTTTCTTAGTCTATTGGGAAACGACGTATAGACTTTCCATGTATTTATGTTTACATTAATTCCCGAACCTTTTGCAAAAGTAAGCATTCCAAAATAAAGCATAACACATCTCAACTAACAGTACTACGATAGGGATTCACAGCTTATGGCCATGCGCTTTGCTGAACTTCAAACTAATAACATGAACATTGTATCATTTAATATACAGGCTGGTCAGAAGTGAATGATTACGCATATTGCCTGAGCGACCATTACGTTTCCTGCTGTGATGCAAAGAGGCTGTGTCAGACGAACAACGGGAACATCTCCTCTAATGTCGTGACCAAAGAAAACTTTGTTGAAATCGCAAACAAACTGGATCTTTGTAACTTAATCGGAGTACTACATATGTGGGCTAATCTCACAGGTTTGATGAATAATTTTACTACTTAGACAATTGACTAACTCTAACAAGGATTTATAGTATGTTTGCTTGCCCTTTCAATATTAGCTTGATTTCTTAACATTTTATTTTGATAAAAAGTAAGGGATGTTACTCATTAATTTGGCATTACCTAAAGCGGGAAATACTTGTTGCAATCTATATTACACTGTTGTTGTTTTTTACACGTTTACTTTTAAATAATCAAATAAATATGTATTCCATTTACTACACTTTTTACTTTTATATTGATATAATAAGTCGATATTGATTTGTTTTTAGAACATAGAAAAAACTGTGAATGAAAGTTTGTGTGCACTTTTTGTTAAGAACGACTTTTGCATTGCAGAAAACACCTGCAATCCTGATCAACCAACGCAATGTAACATCAGCATTATTACATACACCCCAACGATAGTGCAATTTGCTAAAGTAAACGACTATCAGACAGCAACTCTCAGCTACCGAGTTTTATGTGAGAGACAGATTTCCCACTCTACAATTACCATTCCAACTTTCTCATCAGCGTTGAACACATTGTCGCTGTCACAGGCACAGTCAACACAAGGAGCGATCATGAAAACATCAGTTGAACAAACAAAATCAAACCCAACCATGTTAAGAACATCCTCTAGTGGAATATGCAATGTTACAACATTGGCCGCGAACACAGCGCAACAAACATCTACATCCAACACACCTACAACATCCACAACCAACACAGAGCTACAAACACCCTTATCAATCCCACCTACCACATCCACAACCAACACAGCGCTACAAACACCATTATCAATCCCACCATCAACCAACACAGCGCAACAAACACCCTTATCAATCCAACCTACCACTCCCATAACCAACACAGCGCAACAAACACCCTTATCAATACAACCTACCACATCCACAACCAACACAGCGCAACAAACACCCATATCAATCTCACCATCAACCGACACAGCGCAACAACCACCCATACCATACCCACCATCAACCGACACAGCGCAACAACCACCCATATCAATCCCACCTACCACATCCACAAGCAACACAGCACAACAAACATCTACATCCAACACACCTACCACTCACACAACCAACACAGCGCAACAAACACCCTTATTAATCCCAACTACCCCTCCCTCAACAAACACAGCGCAACAAACATCTACATCCAACACACCTACCACATCCACAGCCAACAAAGCGCAACAAACACCCTTATCAATCCAACCTACCACTAGCTCAACCGACACAGAACACCAAGCATCTACACCCAACAAACCCACCACATCCATAACCAACACAGCACAACAAGCATCTACATCTAACACACCTACCACATCCACAGCCAACAAAGCGCAACAAACACCCTTAACAATCCAACATACCACTAGCACAACCGACACAGAACACCAAACACCCTTATCAATCCAAGCTACCAGTACTGCAACCAACACGGAAATACAGTCGACCCAAAGGCCATGGATTCGGGACAATCTCAACGAGTATTTCGTCAACTACATTAACCTAAACTTCTCCGCCGCTCGGGAATTCTGCAAGATGTTAAACGCGACACTTGTTGCATTTATGGACGCTAACCAATACTTTAAGCTTAGCGGCAAACTTCAACTTGATGCGTCTGAATATTGGGTCGACGGTAAGAAGATATCTTACATGAGTGATCTAAGAAATAATTGTTTGAGTTATAATTGTTTGCCGGTTTGTAAACAACGACTTTGAGTCCCGATTCATTGGAAATCAACTGTGATGTCATTAGCTTTAGTTGATTATTAGCCACTTATCAAAATGATAAAGAAATGGAACTAAAACATACAATAAACATATAATTATTTCAACCCGTCACTCAAACTGTAAATTTGAAAGAGGATGCGTATAGAGCACATACACTAACCAGATACTGATTTGTATGCATGATTACATTAAAATATCGTTACAATTAAATTCCATATTTAAATCGGAATACTACAAATAAAAGAATATCTCAATATATGTCCTGTTTTAGCATCGTACACACGTTTATGGACAACACGGTTACATATATTGAAAACAATAATAACACATACTTTATAATTATATTGATATAGTTCATTGATTGATTCGAAGCAGATTAATAGAAAGATATTTCGAAAACATCAAAATATGAAATACAAATTCAATAGGTGAGCTAAAAAAAACTTTACCTAGATTTCCGGTGTGTATTTCAGACGCCATTCCTAATGACTCTACATGTCTGAAGCTGGACACGTCTGAAGGTAGTCTTCAGTCACGTGACTGCAGTGAATTGGCTTACAGCATCTGTAACAAATTTGCATTCCAAAACAACATTTCACAGGTACACAAATGCTTCAAAACCAGAGTTTTCAGTAGTTTGTGAAAAGTATCCGTCAATGCTGCAATATTGAGGAGGTTGTAAATGAATGTCAAAGAAACTCTATTCTGAAAAGGGCGCATTACTTAACTGATTTTGAATGTCGTATATAGCTCGCCAACAATATGCTAACACTGACCTATATCGTGTTATTTACATGTGCACAAACAACTTCAAGTAAGAATTTATTATATATTTTAAGCGTGAAATGTATGCTCATTAAGTCTATGATTATTAGGTTAATATTTTTTAGTTAAGTACCGTTTGCACATGTACGTTGACCTATATCGTGTAATTAAGTGCTTAGAACACGTGCTCAAACAAAACCAAGAAAGAATTGTTGATACATTTCAATTGTGAAGTTTATGATAATTAAGTACATGATTATGAGGGTAATTTTGTCGAGCTTTTATACACATGGCACAGGGACAAATCATTACACATGGCAAAGGGACAAATCCCAATAATGCATGTTAAATCATGTACTTTTAAAATCGGAACGTAAATTATATTCGAAGAAAGATAGAGGAAAAATCTTATAGGAAAGAAGGGGCTTGCTTTGCTGCGCTTTCTCCTCCCCTTTAAACAAAGACTTTACTTATCAGTTACATTTTATATGTTACTTATTATAGAAAAATTGGAAAAGAACCTCTAATAATAATTATCGCTTAGTTATTTTCCAAGAAATTTGAAATCAATGTCTAGGAAAATATTCTGGTCTGACAGAAAAAAAAACAAGGAAAATATCTGCAAATTTCACTTAAACATTTCATTAGCAGAATCCGTTAACACACTTATTCCATATCAAGACTGAATATAATTCACAGGTTCTGGAGCGACCAGAGTTTGTTGAAATGATTCGAGGGATGACAGTAGTGAAAAACAAGACGTCAAGTGCTACGAGGAAACTGACGTCTGCTGAAGACAAGAGGACCGTTGCTAAAGCCAGCGGAACTGTTGCCATTTGTATCATGGCGGGAACCTTCTTGATTATCTTCTTGAGCGATTTTTCGCGAATTCTGAGGACATTTTTTAATTAGAATGTTTTGGATGCCTGTGAAGAATATACAGAGACGAAATAATTTCCAACGAGAAAGCTTCTTTCTCTAATTACATGACTTATAGACATTTACAACATATAGCGGATAAGTAATTAGTGTAATAGAGTTTTCACCATATGATATAAATGTATAACTTGCTATGCAGTGTGTTTAGTGTATTTGTATGTGTATAGTGCATGCCTTTGTAGTCTGGTGGTGTATAAAACACTCATAGCAACGGTTGGGTCACACTGTGACGAAAATTATTGATTAATGAGTAAATAATATGGAGTAAAGTTGTGAACTTACATTTTTATATGCCGAATGCGCCCTTCGAACGTTTCTGTTAGCGATACTAATATACCGGACTGCATGTACTCTGAAATCCTGAAAAGCACTGGAGATTTCCCATAGCAAAGTCAAAGTTCACACACAGGTGGAAGTAACGTACCCTGGATAGTATATGGGCCCAGGAGCCCAATATATTCAAATTAATATGTAAAATCATGTTTAATGAGAAAAAAATTGACAAAGAGCCATGAAAAAAAAATCCCCACCATAATGAATGCATGTGCGTAAAGTTTCGTCCAAGTTTAGCCTGCGCAGTCCGCAACTGACTCATTAGGGACGACACTTTCCGCCTAAACTTGATTTTCATTTTGAAAAGACTTATTTTTAACGAAAAATTCCATAACAGCTGAAGGTATCGTCCCTGTCTGTTCGGACTGCACATGCTTATCTGGGACGACACTTTAGGTACATGCACTAAGCCCAGTATAACCAGAACGAGGCTCAAATACAGCATCGATTTCTTACAATGCAGAAATTGTTTATATGTCTATCAGCAAGAAAAATAATAGCATTCCTCGGACATTATGTGAAGGGTTTACGTCTAACACCTAAAACATTATAATTTCTCAACAATCTGTCACGAAATTATAAAATATTAATCAACTCAGCATTTGTTTACTTTTCCGTTTTATGACATTGAAGTATGTACACATTCATTTCCTATCAGGATTACTAATAAAATATGCTTCATATGTTAGCTGATTGCACATGGATTTCCTGTTCCAATTTTGTAAACCAATACTAAGCTTACGTGATTGGTGACTAACAAATCAAAGTTAACATTAAAAACTGTACAATGTCATATAACTGATAATAATTTATACAAAAATCAGACATTGATCACAATTTGAACAATTTTAAGTCGTATATTTTAGTTTTGCGTATTTTTCCAATGTGTATTTTTACATCAACATTTTATTAATTATTTAAATAAAAATAACTTTCCTGAAACAATGACGAACACCGCTGATTTGAAATTGACAGTGCAGCCCTGGGTAAGTTGTCGTCGAAAGAATACAGTGAGAATTCGTATAGCATTTCTAAGAAAAAAAAGCAAGAACTTTGTAACAGACAAATCAGTAGTCCACTACCAGGTTTATGTTGTCGCTGTAAGAACTTCATTAATTGATATAAATGACTTTTTGCGTTGTCGCAGGATCCCGATTCTAGTTTTCACTTATTATGTTACCATAGCAACCATTATTTTGTCTCATGAAAACACTGAAGCAGAATGCATATTCTACACAATGGTGTATATTCAAACACCGACTTTTATTTACCTAGCTATAGTTGTTTTTGAGTAATCGCAGGATCCAGATTTTGGTTTTCAGACTAATATATCATATTCTAACAAGAGTTCCGCGGTCGTAGACATATGTCCCCCAAATAGGGCCTTGATTTACACACTTATTGTGACAGTGACCTTTGACCTAGTGACCCCAATTTCAATAGGGGTCATCTGCTGCCCAAGGCCAATTCACTGTGTAGTATCAAGTCAATCGGTTAATTGTTTGACAAGTTATTGATCAGAATCGATTTTCACACTTATTGTGACAGTGATCTGACATTTGACCAAGTGACCCTAATTTCAATAGGGGTCATCTACTGTCTTAGGCCAGTGCACATGTGAAGTATCAAGTCAATCGGTCAACTTGGTTAATGAGTTATTGATTGGAAACGATTTTCACACTTATTGTGACAGTGACCTTCACCTTTGACATTGTGACCCCAATTTCAATAGGGGTCATCTACTGTCCAAGGCCAATGCAAATGTGAAGTATCCAGCCAATCGGTCAATCGGTTTAAAAGTTATTGATCGGAAATTATTTTCACACTGATTGTGACAGTGACCTTAACCTTTGACCTAGTGACCCCAAATTCAATAGGGGTCATCTACTGTTCAAGGCCAATGCACATGTGAAGTATTAAGCCAATCGGTCAATCCGTTCACAAGTCATTGATTGGAAACGAACAAGTCTACCGACAGACACAGACCAAGCGACCGACATCCAGCAAATCAATATACCCCCTCTCCTTCGAAGGGAGGCATAATAATCTGATAGGAATTGTTTAAGAACTAAAAGAAACAAGAAGTTCTGAACATATTTTATTTAAAACATCAACACAATAAAACACAAAGTATAAAATACACAATTTTAACTGTGTAAAGCAAATACAGAAACAAGAATACGAAAGATATGGTCATAAGTCACATGGTTTTACAGTTATGAAATCACAGTTTAGTTTGAAGGCAAAAATATAAAAGTTCTGTGTATGTCGGTGATATGTTATATTTTTGGAATAAATATGTACAAGTAAAAGTTCTTTGAACCATGTCATGTATATTACGCCATTTTGGCCCCCAATAGTTTTATTTGTTTATTTGCTTCTTTTATTTAATAAAATGAATTTAATAATTTTTTCGTAACATTTTCTAGGTTACAAAGAAGTTTCTCAGTTTGTAAAGGTCACAAGAGGCTTTACATTTTTGTGTGACAAATTACTGTAAATAAATACACTGCTACAAATGCAAATATTCAGATAAATTCTGGGTTACTACTCTAAATATGAAGTGTATTCAAAAGTATAAGTAATGGTAGATATTGCTTTTTTGTTAACATTTTGCAAAATATTGCAGTAAAACCACAAAGAAACTGGCGTTTCATTACAAAGGGACAAAACAACACAGGCATACTGGTGCACCAAAATAAGGATAAAGCTTTCTTTTAAGAGACTTGTTTTCAGATATAAGTATCCATATATTGGTATGTTTGCAATAAGCCATTTTCAGTTTTTACAACAAAATTGGTGATAGTTTAAAATCATTCACCTGTACTCAAACTCAAGGCCTCTGGGCTACCACTGGACCACGCAGGCTCATTATGTTAAAAGCACTTTCTTAACACTATATTAGTAAAACATGTATTTTCTAAATTATCGATGAAAAGTGTAACAACCTAAAAGTTATTTGAAACTATCTCTTTCTCCAGACTGTTAATTTGATAGTTTTGATATTATGCATACATTATTTTTTTAATCTATGACAATTGTTTTGAAATTGGCATTTTTCCAGACCATAAACACGTTCATTCAATTAACAGTTTTGTAGATGTAAATTGTTAATAATAAAACAAACTATTTTTGTCTCACATTTTTGAAAACAAAAATATTATGCTTTAATTAGGATTTTTGTTTTAAATTTGTCAAATTGAGTAAATAAGTGTAGTAAAATCTACTATCTAGAACATTGTTTAATCAGGTATAAAAGGAGTAGCTGTAGCTTACTATTCTCATATTGCAATAAAACATACAGTACTAATGGTGTACACACAAAGTTCATACAAATGAAAATTGTATGTCAGCTAATCACATTAATTGGAATGATGGGTTGTGACATTCATTGTTGGACTGTCACATGAAAAAGGGAATTAATTAGTCAGTATCACTACATAAAAAGTACAGATATCAAGGCCAAGTCTTATTCTTCCAAAACAATTAATTCTAACAATTCAAGATGTCAAAAAAAGAGAAAAAGCTAGATAAAAATAACAAGCGATAAACGAATCAAACTATGACTTTGTTACACCAAAACAAACATGAAATCACTTTCATAAATAAACATGTATTAATCACACGGATGATATGATCAAGATAAAAACAAACATCTCATAACTTCAGTTAGTATCATACGAATGATATTAAACAAATACCAACTTCTGGATTAAATGTGAAATTATATCATTATGCAGACTTCTAATTGTTTCTTTTTTTTCTCATGTTGTAACACATTTCAAATATGTAAGTACAAATGCAGACTTCATGAATAATAATCATTTTAAATAAGGGGAATGAAAGTTGTTTGTTTTCACCAACCCTACAGGCCCTTATTTTTTGCCAGCCATCAACTTTTTTTTGCAATTTCATGTAGAGTTGTCTTTGTTATTTGATAAATTTGATCATATTTAATAAATTAACTATCGAGTTTTACATCATTGTTGCCACTTTCAATCATATTTGAGAAAGTGCTTTAAATAAAATGAAATTAACTTTTTTTTGAAGATTTCTGCAGTTCATTTTCTAAAGGGGATATAAATATAGTGTCATAAAAAAAGTTCAAACATTTTTTTTCTTACCCCCATACCCTATTTTTTGGAAGATGTTATGATTATAGCAAACAAACACGTTTTTATGCCTAAATCAGTAAATGACTACAATGGTGGTGCAAATTAGAAAACAATTGTATAGATGAGAGTGGGAAAAACTTCTGTGAATAAAATTTTAAATCTTGTAACAAGCAAGACAAGCTTATAGGAACCTCTGTGTGACCAGACCAGCTGTCAGCCTATAGTAACAAAATAAAATAAAATAAATATGAAAAATATTTCATTCAAAAACCAAAAGGTCAATTTCAATGGATTTCAAAACATTATCACAGATTCTATCAAATGTGGAATGTCATAAATGCTCAGAAACCTTCAAACTAAAATCATGTTTTAGCATCAATAACAAGTTTATCATCAAAACACAGTTTTACATTCCATGGTGAAATATTTAGCAGAATACCCAACAACAAATTGATGAATTTGAGATTTAGCAGAATAACCAACAGAATATGTGAATTAACTCCAGTTTAACCATCGCTTTTTGGGTTTATCACCATAAATACTCAGGTCTCACTCTGTATCTGACACTGTATTGAATATTTTTGCTTGGTATTTCTGTTTAATAATCAATACTTGGCTCTTGTATTTGGCATTGTCATAAATATGAATTTTATAATAAATGTGTCAACTGGATTTATTACGCAAATCTGACTTTCAAAAATGTGAACAGAATTGAGAAACATCTATAATTGAAAATCAAAATAAATAAATAAAACATGGCAGTTGGTAAAACTGAAGCCAAACCCCGGGCGCAATTACAATAAAAAATAAAAATACATTTATATAGTAAGTTACTGGCACCCAAACAAACTATAAAATTAAAAAAATTGATTGTACATGTGATAAACACGTTGAAAGCATACAACAGTCAAACATAGTAATTTTATAAAATAAACTGTAAGTAACAAAGAAACAAACATTAACTTTGGATTTCTGAGTTCAGCCTATGTTCTGGCTAGCACATATTTGTTAATATTGATTTTTGGTTCATGTTTCCAGCTTAATTGATTGCCTTGATTGATTTGATTTCATTTTCAATCATATTTAAGCATGTGTAACAATCATTATGAAACAATACAGATTAGAAAAATGCAACGGTCATGACATTGATTCTTGTTTTTAAGTATCTGAATATAGATAAAGAAATCACTTGTTCAAAAGTGCCATCATCAAATCATTCAGTACCAAGGCAATATATAGAAAAGTCTCTCTTAATTACCGTAAGTCTTAAATTAACAACACAATTTTCAGCATTTTTTGAGGCCTTTTCCCTCGGCGCAACTTGGTTCTGAGTGAATGTGAGGAACATTCTGAAATTAACAACACGATTTGCAGCATTTCTTTGAGGCCTTTTCCCTCGGCGCAACTTGGTTCTGAGTAAAAGTGAGGAAAATTTGCTCCAGCGTCGTCTGATGTACCGAATAGTCGTCGACTTCGAACTGCTCTTTAGCTTGCTCCATCACACCGAATATCTGCGCCAGTTTTGCGTTATCGTCCGGTATCCGGAAGTGTACGTAGCCCTGATTCGTGTCAAAGACTTCCAGATCCTTGAAGATCCCTTTCAAGTGGTTGACCAGATCTGTGCTGCTGATGACAACCCCGTCTTTCAGCCCCATGCGACAGAACAGAGTGTAGCCGTGGCCGAACTTGTTCTTGAGATGTTGGGGGCTGCCCAGACAGACAAACCTGCCGTTCACCATGATGACAAGCCTTGTGCACAGCGCATCACATTCCTCCATACTGAAATGAAAGACATTTTTAAAAATAAGTTTTGTTAGAATAATATAGATGGAGGATGATAACACTTAAAGACGCCAACAAAATGTGTTAACACTCAAGTGTTTTTTAAGTAATAAAAACAAATGCAAATGAAGATTTAGGAAACATATTTTTAGTTTATTGTAACCCAAATCACATGAGCATTTTGAATATCGACCTACCAGCAACAATTAAAGCAAACCTGTATGAGGATAGATTATTGATACATAAGTTAAACCCAGCCTTTGTGAATTTTACAGAATAAAAAAAACAACAATTGTTAACCAACCAGCGATATTTTTCTTGCAACTATACTGAAAAAACCCGACTGCATTTGATGTTTTTAATAATACCTTTTTTATTCTTTTAAGAGGAAATTTAACAAATTTATTTGTAAGAAACTTAACAAATATTTGTTTGATTAACTCAATAACCAACGATTTAAGAGTTCAGGGCTCAATTACTTAAAAAGTTAACAGTACCTTTATCTACCAGATGTAATTTGTGTATGAAGATATTCATGTTAATTCAATAAAACATTACTGAAATGTGATTTTATTATATATTTAAATTGGTATGCTGGAAAAACAGAACAAAACATGTGATTCGCTCGTTTCTCCTTGTATTAATGTTATTTGTATCCAAAGTTAATGTACCGTTAGCTTAACTGGTTAGTATAATGTATTCAGCAACTGATAAAACAAATTTAAAACACTATACTAGGGAATAAGCTATGCACTATATGCAGCTTTAAACTAAAAAGTACAAAAAACAAATGACATTATGGTTTTTTAATGGAGCATTGTTATTGACCAAAACGTTAACAGCTTTTCTCAAATTCCAAATTTTTAAGTTAATGATGCAATTTATTTTGATGAGAGGTAACGAGATATCAGATATTTCTGTCTGAAGAATGGGCAATATAAGGAGATTAAGATATACATGTAATTTGTTGTAGTGAAGATGGCAAAGTTAATACAACCTCAATGAATGAAATGCACTTGAAGAACTGCTATGGTATGTGTGAGTTTTAGTCCCAAAGTGGCCAATCAAATGAGAAAATGCTAAGATCGTATCAACTCTTACTGAACGATGGTTTATGTTTTATTGTTGGTAGATAAATGTAAATAATATTTGTTTTAATATGTGTTTTTACTTTGGTGAAAAATACTGGTGAGATGCCCATTGAACAGATTAACCCTTTCCCAATTAGAAGCGCAATTTGACCTGTTTGCATTCCCTTAAATAGAAAATCAAAACAAAGACCTATCTAACTTAGATTCAAGTTTTATTGGCTTCATTTCCAGTAACTCTAAGATACTGATGAGCAGCAAACAGCATAAAACCTGAACAGCCTGTAAGCTACTCGCAGGCTGTTCTAGTTTTATTACTGGTTGCAAAAGCCATTTTCACGTTGCTTCCGAGTGAGAAAGGGTTGAGTAATAATGTTCAAATCCCACACCCAACATGGCGTACCTATGAGATGTCAGTATGAGTGTGCGACCGCTGGCCCTCACGTCCGAGAGCACGTTCCAGAGCTGTCTGCGCGCGCCAGGATCCATACCGGTCGTTGGCTCATCCAGGAAAAGGAACGGCGGGTCTCCAATCAGAGCTATAGCCGTGCTCAGCTTCCTTTTGTTGCCACCGCTGTAACAAAATACAGAGCATGAATGCTTTGTTATAGGTCCACTTGTCTCTACAGCTGTAACAAAATAAAATGAATGCTCTTTTAAAGGGACAAATCAACCGTTTTTCAAAGCAGAAATTATTGTCTTCAACTGAATTTTCTCCTACTCTAATTATAGTTTCAATAATTGAGTTCAGATTCCTATTGTTTCCACATCTGCAACAAAATACAGAAAATCAATGCTTTTTAAATCTTAATTTTTTCAACAAATTTTATAGCAGACATATTTACTTGTTCTTTAACTTTTATTATCATTCTTCACTTTTTTAACAAATTTTCTACAGCAGAAATAGTCCCTGTTTTATAACTTCTTTCATCACTGCACACATAATGCACTTATGCAGATAATCAATATAATCAATGTTACTTAACATTTTCTTGGCTGTGAGACCATATTTTTTAACGCTGCCTTTTTCAACAGCTTGACAATTCTGTCTTTTGAGGAAAATATTCAAAACAAGAGGTTTGTCAAATAGGTGACTTATTCCCCCACACAGTCATTTTTGCAATCAAGGGCAAATAACTCAGAATTGTGTGGACTACTGAGGATAAAAAAAGGTGTCTTGCACATCTGCAATTCATAGTAATGACATGTTTGGAGTTTCAATTTAACCATTTGAGAAATATAAAGATAATTTGCTCCAGACACTTTGGTTATTGGGGTTCAAATATTTTCACCAAGAAGCCTACCTATAAAACCCTGTTTCTTTATCTGCGTGTTTCTGCAACATCATAACGTTGATCAGTCGCTCTACGATGCCTTTGATCTGTGACTCCTCGATACCCCTCAGCCTGGCGTACATGTACAGCGTCTCACGGCCGGTCATCTGATCTATCAGAGCGTCGAACTGCGGGCAATAGCCCAGGTTTTGCTGGACCTTTAAAACATAAAAAACAAGAGATGTGTTTGTCAGAAACACTTTGCCCCCTACTGCGCCGTTTTTTTAATTTTATTTTTTACCTTTGACCTTAAAGGATGACCTTGACCTTTCACCACTCAAAATTAGCAGCTTCATGAGATACACATGCATGCCAAATATCAAGTTGCTATCTTCAATATTGCAAAAGTTATGACCAATGTTAAAGTTTTCGGACGGACAAACAGACAGACGGACAGACTGACGGACAGTTCAACTGCTAGATGCCACCCTTCCGGAGGCATAAAAATGGAAATGAAAATTTCATCATTATTTAATATAGAGAATTAAAAATGAGAAGTAAAATGTAGAATGGTCATACATTTCTAGTAAGGACAAACATCTGAATTCAATGATCATGATATAGTCCTGCTATAGACATTCACACTGTCTATGGTAGCATAGTAATATTATCATGGAAGTGCATGAATTTGATAAAATAGTTCAACCTCACTGTGGTCTTGTATCCATACAATATTTTTGGCCAGTATTTATATAGACTCTGAAGGATTTAGTTTAAACTTATTTAATTTAGTTTGATTGTATCGAAAGCCCAAGGCTTATTGAAATGCTAGAGTCCTTTTCCTGGGTAGAACCAGTACTTGGTGTCTTTGGGGAATATCTAAAGATCACAGTGGGAATCGAACACGTGACATCCCGGTTGCTAGACAGACACCTTATCCACTTAAGTACGGCAACCTAAAGAATTTCTCCTTACAACTGTTACAAGATGCATGTAAGCTTGGATAGACTACAGGGAAAATGCCAAACTCTCTTACACCTAACCACTTTCCTACCTTCTTGATGTTACTCTTCACTGAATACTGATTCAGGTACGCGTTGCCTGACGTCAGAGCTTCATCCCCCGTAAGCATCTTAAAAGTTGAAGTCTTTCCAGCCCCGTTCTGTCCCAGGAGTCCAAAGCATTCGTTCTTTGGAATACCGCAGGAGACGTTCTTTACAGCGTGAAAACCTGTGTCGTATATCTTCTCTACGTTCTGAAACAAGACGCATCGGGAATTAGGATATTTTAAAATCATTTAGTTATTACTTGCAAAACATATGAAGTAGAGCGGTATATTTAATTAAGTAGAACTTTGTCACAAATGTTACATATACAAACAAACCGCTTTATCAGCTATTTTCAAGGGGGAATAACTTTGGATGATAGAATTTTTTTTAATAAGTAAATGAAAGTTCTTGTGTTTTTTTTGTATAAAAATGTGAAACATATATGTGATACATGAATGTACGATTACAACTATGTTTATATACATACATGTGAAACTAGAATTTATTAAGTATATAAATATATATTTTATTAAACGAGTTCAGGAATTTTGTAAGTAAGCGAGCCTTTGGCAAGCTTACTAACGAATTTCCTGGACGAGTTTAATAAAATATGGTATGATATGACAACGAGTGTCAGATCTTTTTTATCACATGCTTTTAAATGAGCAAATTAAATAAATATTTACGCAAACAAAATGATAAATCCCGAATGTTGTTTACATTTCGTGACGTCATTTGACGTTGCAACGTCATTTCAGCAAAATAACAAAATGCGATTGGTCAATAAACGAAAACTAAGCCAATGAAAACGCTTAAAAAGTATATTACACATGTGTAATATAAAAATATATGTAATGGTTATATTACATGGGAAACAGGGTATGGCATGTGATAAATGTTGTTGTTTTTTTGTAAAAAGAAAATAATTTGAAAACATACATTTTATATATGATTGTTTGATAACAACTATGTTTATACAAACCCTTCAAGATTGTGTTCATGACCTACTATGTATGTAACATGAATGTATGTATTACTATATGGTGAAAATAAAATGAGCGCAAAATTAAAAAAAAAAAACAACACTTTTGATGATTCTTCACTTGAAGCTGATGAAATGAGAAATATCCAAGTAGTCAGTGCAGTCTGCACAGGCTAGTCAGGGGTGACACATACCAACCCAGACTGGATTTTCCTTTAGAAGAGACTTCCTTAAAACAAAAAATACCATAAAAGTGCTAAGTTATTTACCATAAAAGCTGAAATTGTCTTGCCTAATTAGCCTGTGCGAACTGCTCTTCTGCTCTAATTTGGACGACTATTTACGCACATGCATTGCATAAAGCCCCGTTTTCCCAGAGCACATCTCATTTTCATCAGGAATGATCAACATTTGCAGCCATGTCTCTTACCTTCAGAACGAGAGAGTCTGTCTTCTGCAGCTCCTGCACAGAGCTCGCGTTGATCCTCTGTGCTTCACCAGCCACGTCACTGTCCTCCTCGTGACCTTGAAGGTTGACCTGTGACCCCACCGAGGCCCGCATGCCACCCGTAAAGGCGTTCTTGATCCGCGAGAGGATCCCGTATTCAGCTAGCAGGACGATCGCGAAAAAAACCACACCCTGAAAAAGGAAAAAAAAATTGCACCTAGGCTACAATATTGCCAAAGCCTAATGCAATACAAGGGAAATTGGCAAGTCAAATATTGCTGTATATTAAAATAATTACTATGCTGTATATAAAGAGTATTCATACTGAAGTTGCAGAGGTTAGCAAACAAACATAAGCTACATGTATGTGAAAGGAACTCAGTATTTCTGCACTATTCAGGGGTTTAGTTGCAGAGGTTAGCACACAAACATGAACTACATGTATTTGAAAGGAACTCAGTATTTCTGCACTATTCAGGGGTTTTTATTTCATATTTATATTCACACTCGCAATAATGGCTACATTTATTTTTGTGTAATTAATCACGGATTCCTGAAATATGAAATATACAGCAGTTTAGTGAGATACAACATGGGAAAGCCATATTGCAAAACGAAACAATACACTGAAATATTATTGCAGCCCAAATTTGTAACCTGAAAGAATGGCTGAGAATGCTGGATTCAAGTCAAAGTTAAAGATCGAAAAGTAGAGAAAAAAATATGAGTGAAACTGATGGATGCTCCCCAGATGATTGACAATGGATCGTTAGATTAAAAAAATGGGAACACAAAAATAAGGGGAAATCACTCACTTTAAGATCAACGGACCAGAATTATCTGACAATAAGAGCATGAGAGGACAGGCAAAATTATGCCATAACTTGACACTTGGCTCCCAATTTTTGACCTTGACCTTACAGCTAGGGACACAGGTCTCACAACCATCACACCGTCCTTTTATGTTGAACATTTGTGAAAGTTACTGATGACGTTGCAGTATAAACAAGCTGTATTATGCCAGAGTTGGACCTCTAAGGGGGACATTGACATTTTAGCTAGATTTACAGACACAATGTCTCAACATATAAACTTTTAAATAAGTGATATAATGATATAATGATATTTTAAAACAACACAATGAAGAAGTTAAAGCCCAGACAAGCTCAATAATGGCTAAATTTGACATTTAGAACCCTAAAAAATACCTTGATCTTTGAGCTCGGGACACGGATCTTTAACATGACACCTTTTTCTCCACATGTTTAACAGTTGTGGTAAGTTGCTGATGCTGTTGAAGTCTGGACAAGCTGTACATGCTGAAATTTGACCTTTTAGCCTAGTTCTAACTTGCACACAAACATACATTGTCACAGCCATATCAAACTAATGGCAAGCTAAAAAAAGCTAAAACCAGAGATGTGTTTGTCAGAAACACAATGCCCCCTACTGCGCCGCTTTGAAATAAAATTTCTATTTATCATTTGGCAGGTATAGAAATTATCTCCCTTTAAAGCTTGTAACTTCCCTTGGATTTAGTTTTTTGACCTTTGACCTTGAAGGATGACCTTGAATTCTAACCACTCAAAATGTGCAGCTCCATGAGATACACATGCATGCCAAAAATCAATATTGCAAAAGTTATGGCCAATGTTAAAGTTTTCGGACAGGCGCACAGACTGACGGACTGACAGTTTAACTGCTATATGCCACCCTACCAGGGGCACAAAAAAAAAAGATTACCTGGAGGGCCATGAAAAGAATCTCCCTGCCAATGCCAGGTTTCTCCCATTGCAGGAAATTATCATAGTAAGTGAAACACGTGGCATCATCACCTTCACCACAGAAATCTGCAATCAAAGCAAAAAACAGTGAATTAAAACTGGGAATTTCTATTTGTTTAGTTGGATTTTTTGCCATTTTAAACAGGATTTCAGTCATAACACTACCATCAGTTAACCAACTTATGTCTTTCCTAGGTTAGCTGGATTAAATAACATTATAAGTAAACAATCTAAAGAGAGTCCATACAAGTACAAGGATTATTGTTTTTGCTTACGTTTAGAATTCATGAATACAACATGATATAAAATAACAACTAGTTTCAGAGCTTATCAAAGCTGTCAACTGACAACTACTTGAATCAGAGGATTTCATGACCAATACCTATGCAAATTATATCACTGGGCTTGGGATCGAACCCACAATCCTGGCATTTGTAGCCCAGCGTTCTTCCAAATGAGCAAACTGGCCCATATATATCATTGACTAGAGAGTATAAAGGACATGAATGACAACTCGTATCGGTACATATGTGGCGTGTTCTGAGAAAACTGGGCAAAATGCTTGTGCGTAAATTGTCATCCCAGATTAGCCTGTGCAGTCCACACAGGCTAATCAGGGACGACAATTTCCGCTTTTATGGAATTTTCGTTTAAATGATGTCTATTCTTAGCGAAAATCCAGTTTAGGCCGAAACTGCGTCCCTGTTTAGCCTGTGCGGACTGCACAGGCTAATCTGGGATGACACTTTACGCACAAGCATTTTGCCCAATTTTCTCAGAACACGACACATTTAGCTAAAACAACATCTTATTGATTCCCTACCTGGAAAACAGCAAGGGTTAGTCGCATTTGATCGTCCAGCAGCAATCAACTTGCAAACGGTGTCCCGTACGGGGCCACAGATGTCTTTATAGCCAGAGTTTGTATACATGTCCATCAGGGCCAGGCCGAGGTCGTAGTTGGGGAAGATGATGATGAAGATAATTTCAAGGGCTTTCCCAATCGCTTCTGTACCCAGGAGTGGAATGCTGAGTGTGTAGGTCGCCAGCAGGAATATCAGACCTGCAAGTAAATGTTTAGATTGAAGGGCTTTTCTCATAACTTTCCTATTCAGCAGTGGAAAGCAAACTACTATGTATGTTAGTAGAAAACAGCTATGTAAGACATGTTACAATTTCATTATTTTTTTCAAATCATTTTTGTTTTCATGTCTCACAAGCTGCCAAAGAAAATCTTTACTTATTTTGTATTAAATATGAATTTTAGATAAATTTTAATGTGAAACCAAAGTTTTTTATTCTTACAAAATGCGGGAACCATGAATATATCCAATCAGAATTTCATGTATTTATGTTTAAATAAATTATTCAACCACTAAATTGAGAAGTATATTCAAATGCTTTTAACACCAGTTATAGGGCCAAACAGCAAAATCTTAATTTTAATACATCACATCATTTTTATATTGATAAATGAAAACTAATTGAAGCTCTTTTTGGAAAGTGAAAAACTATTTATGCAAAACATTGATAGTGAAAAACTTATTTTGTGAAAAATTATCTGGAGCACTGTTTAAAACTTTATTTAATTTCTAAAATGTTCAAGACTACATCCCTTAATACTACTGTCAAAATTATAAATATTTTCAGTAAAACTCATAAACTAAAAGGCAAGAAAGTTCTAACTGTGATTTTACAAAATTACTGAAATCCCCCTTTATTGAATACCCACCAGAGAGAAGATTGATCATCGAGACAGCAACCATCCCCGTTGAAGGAACGTTGAACAGGAAATGCAGCATGTAAACAAACGGCAGAACTGACCATCCGTACAGCAAGAAGATTAAAAACACGATCCCGAGTCTACCATCGTTCACGTAGGCATCTGTTCCGAAAATGGCAAACAATATCATTATAATGAATACAGGTATCAGATAATTGAACATGTCCCATACAAAGCACGAGAGCCAGTATGCAAACGGTCGCACTCCACTGACTGCCTGTAAGTGTTTTGCTCCGACAGATCGTTCTTTAATCAGGAAAATGATGAAACTCGTCGCCATGAAGGCCATTCCAAAGAGAATCGATATAGCAATGGTGAAGGCTGTGCCGTTAGTTGCGAAGAAAATCCGCCGAACGTTGTCAGATTCTTTTTTCGGCAGAGGGTGGTTTGTGACCTCGATGACTGACCCTGGAGAGAGCTTTTCAAGGATTCCGTTCATCATGAATTGCAGCGATATCGCAATACCATGGAATGGTTGGCCGTTGAAGTGTGCTGTAGCCTGGATTTGACTGCCATTTTTGTTGAAGTCCGACGCCACGATGTATCGTCTGAAATATGTTGAATACAAATACTATAATACTCATTAACAGAGATGAAAAACACATAGGACCTACTAGGCCCATAAAATTTTAGGTGGGTTCCTACATTTTCTGAGAAAACTCATATGTCCACTAGACAAGAATTATTGGATGAATTTTTCTAGCTATTGAGCAGCAAAAAAAGGTGTATGGACCGACCATATTACATGCTGACCAACGCCGAACAGTTGCATGTCAATTTATCCCCTCTTCTTTAAAAAGAAGGGGGAATTATTAATGTTAATGTTAACTGACACTCACTGTTTAGACAGTGCCTAAAATAAGGTAAAATACATTTTATAAAATGTTCCGAAGAATTAAAACATTTTTAGATCATCATCAACATCATTAACATAAGAAGCAGTAGCTATATCTACCGATTGAACGTGGAGATCCCTTGATCATCTTGAACGGCTTTAAAATAGTCATTCATTTCCCGATACTTCGTTCGATCAACAAGATCCGTATTTCCTGAAATCAATTTCTTGTAAGCGTCGGCATAGCTGGTGGCGACAGAGTCACTGGTTAAACCCGTACTGTAGGGTGCGGTGTATTGTTTGAAAGGATTCATGTTCAACGCAAGGGCCGGGTCATCCCCAATAGATGGCAGCGCTTTCTCGACAGATAGGGCCAGGACGGTGAAAATAATCGGTAGCAGAAGTTGGGCAACTGCGATCGCGATGTTTCGTGTTGCGTGAATGAATTTCTTGACAAGCATTCCGTAGAACTGTTGGAAAGCGTACACGGCCCCGGTGTTTCTTCGGATGCCTTCGTTGTAGGCTGAAAATAGCAAGGTGATAGTGCATAACTAAGTGCATAACTAAGTGCATAACTAAGTGCATAACTAAGTGCAAACAACTTTACTAGAATTGCATATTATTCCAACTTTTTTTTATCTTTAAACTAATCCATTCCCAACACCAAATATGTTTTTTTCCCCAATTAGAAACAAAACAAATTTCCTTAAAGAAAAGCGAAAGCATGAAGACAGCGTATTACTATGTGTGAATCAATTTATCATGGACAAGTATAAAGCTACACATTAGCACTAAGTTCTCAGGTGAGCTAAAAATATCTGTTTCGCTTAAAAAAAGGAAATAACTGCTGCTATGATGAAATATCCTTAAAAAGATAATTATGGAGGTGCACGAAGTCACATACTGATGAATATACATGTATTTGCAAAATTTCATCCTTTTTGCACCAAAACATTTTAGGTTAAGAACATTACAAACAAGACCTGTCACGATAGGATGACATATGCCCCTTTTTTCCACATTTTTGTAAACCTTAACGCAAAGTGTTTTTCCACGTTTTTCGAAACCTAAACGCAACGTGTGACGGAATTTCAGAAGGACAGACAGACGGACGTACAGTGCGATCACTATATGCCCACCTTCGGGGGCATAAAAAGTGGGACAGACGGAAAGACTTAGGGACAGATGCACACGGGCGCATCTATATGAACACCCCACCTCATAAAGTGGAGGCCTAAAAAAGAAAAAATCAGGTGAAAGTATGAGGACTAGGGCTGTCACGATTCACCGGTATATCGGTATATCGCGGTGCATGTCGTGAACAAAATCGCACCGCGGTACGGCGTTGCCGCACCGTTTTTTTTTTTTAATATTATTATACATGTATTAGCACAGATATAAATACATAACATAATTATTTTGATATAGATATCGTTTTGAAAACTGTAGAAGCGATTCAAAAGGGCTAAATAAATAATCTGTTAATATCCAGGTCAAGCAAGCGCTTCCACTTGTAGATGTTTAACTTTCACGTTTAAAATACGGCGATGTATGGGTCCGTACCTTTTTGGAATTTGGGACCGATTTCCTTTGCAAATAAGTTCATAATTATCAAAAAGATGTTTATTCTATTTTTTATTTTCTTTCTTTAGTATATCGATCGTTCAAAGCATGGCACTTCCGAATCATGTTATCTTAAGATTCTGAATAAGTCGAGGAAAAGTCAGAACGATACAGATTTTCAATACTGGGCCCCCTGACTCCGCATTTTAAACATGCCCTTGAAGCGTTCGATTTACACAGATCGTAGTCACAGCTATTGTAAACAACATGGCGGACATTTTAGAAAAAGACGCGAATAACAATAACAATAACAATGACTANACAGAATTTCAGACGGACAGACAGACGGACGGACAGTGCGATCACTATATGCCCACCTTCGGGGGCATAAAAAGTGGGACAGACGGAAAGACTTTAGGACAGATGCACACGGGCGCATCTATATGAACACCCCACCTCATAATGTGGGGGCCTAAAAAAAAAAAATCAGGTGCAAGTATGAGGACTCAAAGCATAGTCAATAGTCTTACCAATGTAGTTCACAATGGGCTCCTTCAGGTGTATTACAGTGTCAGGAGGGGGTGGATTGTGACCATTCTGGTACCCCACTGCAGTACCGTTCTTGGCCCCTGACAGAGAACTGAAGGACGGGGAACCAGGCTAAAAAGATATCATTATCAAATTGAGCCCCACTCTGGAAAAATCAGGCTCAATGCATGTGCATAAAGTGTCTACACAGATTAGCCTGTGCAGTCTGTACAGGCTAATCTGGGTTGACACTTTACGCATTAACTGGATTTTGGCTAAAATGAGACCTTATATAAACTTAAAAAACATAAAAGCAGAAAGTGTTGTTCCTGATAAGCCTGTGTTGACTGCACAGTCTAATCTGGGATGACACTTTACGAACATGCATTCAACCCCGTTTTCCCAGCGTGAGACTCAATTGCTTTTAACAATAATGTAAATCTTTCTGCTGCATTACAGTCATATGTTTATGTTTGTCAATTTTCTCAATAGTGATATGCAATGAAAGATCACCAATTTAATTGACTTCTCTGATAATTTACATTTTTAATTCATTTGTACTTCATTTTGGTGTCCAAGGGACACTAAGTTGGGACGGAGTTATGACAACTGATAGTTACAGCACTTGTATTTTATCCCTTATTAGTCTCAATAGGGAAAGATCTAGAGTGAAATGACAGAGTGCTGATTACTGCCCCTTTTTGCTTCACATTGCTGCCCCCATCCCTTGGAGTGGTCAACAAAAAAGTGTAACAATTTTATGAAAAATATTCTGTTTTTTGCATATTTTAAATGACAATAAGGATAAACTGCATCAAACCTTTATAATATGTGTTTATCAAACAAGTTAAATTGATTGATGTTTTCCCCCCTCCCCTATTCAGCAGAAACCTGTTGCTTTTGTGATCAAAGAAATTTCCCTTATATTCTCTAATTTTCCACAGATCAATCTATGATAATTACTCCATACCTTGTTTTGTTCCACAGGGGTTACAGGGGTAATATTGGGCAGTAACTTTGACTTCTCCTCGAAAGCTTCCCCTTGAAAGTTAGGGTTGTTGACTCCATTGTGGTGAGGTGCGGCCAAATCTTCATCTGACGCTCCCTCTCCAACCCTTTGAAAAGGAAACAATTTCCCATTTTGTTTAGATATCAAGTTTTATGGGTAAATGTTTAGAATTTTTCCAAAAACTGAAATTCCATTTCAAACTGAACCCATAGTTTTCATAATGAAGGACATTCAATTTGCAAAATACATACAATAATGACACCAGTATTTATACAGTAAATGTTCACCAATAAACACATATTCCCCCAGAGGGAGCCAGTTCAGTTTTGATTAATTGGCCTATTAGAAGTCCAAAAGTAGGTAATTTTCAAGGTCAAAATGAGAGCAGGTGATGTCGTTGTTGACGGTGTACTTAAATGACATCCATGCAAACATCACAGGTTCGTAGCGTGTGGTATTGATGCTCTATAATACGCGTCATTTCTGGTTAACCCAAGAATTTAAACCTTCTGAATTCTAAGTCATAAAGAAGGTCCAATGTCAAGGTCAAAATGAGGTCAGGTAATGTGGGTGTGTTGATAGTTTTCAAAGACATCATCTTTTCAAGTATCAATGCTTTTTATGAATCATAATTGATGTTATACAAAATGTGTCATTTCGGGTTAACCTTGTGTGGACAGAAGAACAAACGAACGAACGAAAGAACGAACGAATGAATGAGGGAACAGGTCAATCTGTAGATGCTGGGTGTTGTGTATTTACTAATATTTAGATTGCATGTTGTCAATTTTCATCAAATGTTCACCCACCCTTTGAAAATGACTTTTGTCAATTGACTGTTTACTGACTGATAATCAATGTTGATATGCCTCATGATAAATAGAATACATGGTAATTGTCAAATACAGATAAGCTTATTTTCTCAGCATAAAATGTGGCGTGTTCTGAGAAAACTGGGCAAAATGCTTGTGCGTAAAGTGTCATCCCAGATTAGCCTGTGCAGTCCGCACAGGCTAATCAGTGACGACAATTTCCGCTTTTATGCAATTTTTCGTTTAAATGATGTCTCTGCTTAGCAAAAATCCAGTTTAGGCGGAAGGTGTCATCCTAGATTAGTCTGCACAGGCTAATCGGGGATGACACTTAACCCACAAGCATTTTGCCCAGTTTTCTCAGAACACGACACAAATGTGAACCTATCGCAGAGGCTTGTGATTTAGGTTTTTCTAAGCCTCACTGAATAAACGTATCTGTATTCAACACTTACAGAGTAATCTCCATTTCAAATCATGTCACTTTACTAACACGATTGACGTAATATTTCACATTATTTCTCTTTACATCTACATGTTGACCAATATTTCAAATTATTTCATGTTCAAATAATAATTTACATGTGAACCAATTTTTCACAACTAATACATGAGAACAAATATTTCATATATAATACATAAGAACCAAAATTTCACACAATCACTCACTTTAGGAACACTTCCTCCATGGTGGTAGCAGACACACCGAAGCTGTTAACCCCCAGCTCTTTCATCTTCGCCTCAATCTCCTTAAACAGCCCCTCAAATTTCTTGGACTCCGAGAACGGCAGAACGTAGGTCACCTCGGCACTGATCTGGCTCTTGAGCTGCGCGGACGGGATCCGAGACTTCACGAGCGCTGTCAGGCTGTCCACGTTGCAGGACTGACCTTTCACTATCACCATGTGGTAGCCCGCACCTTTTGTGGAAAAAACATGTAGCATAAATATGAGCTGCGCTCTGGCAAATCGGGGCTTAATGCATGTGCGTAGTGTCGTCCCAGATTAGCTGGTGAAGTCTGCATAATCTTATTAGTGACGAAATTTACACTTTTATGGTATTTCCTATTTAAAGGTAGTCTTTCCTTAGTGTAAAACCATTTAAGTCGGAAATAGTCCTCCCTGATTATCCTGTGCAGACTGCACAGGCTAATCTGGGATGACACTTTACGCACATGCATTAAACCCCGTTTTTCTAGAGCAAGGTTCATATCTGAATCTGAAGAATACGTTTAAGTGACCAGGTTTGGCTTCTATTCATATTTAGTTTTCATTTAGTAGACATTCATTTCTCAATACTAACTGAGTGAATTCGTGGAAGGGAAACATCTAGGATCACACATGGTACAGAGTGCAACTTAAAACAGCAGGGTGGAATAAGTACGAATACTTGTGGAATTATCTGACGCTTAAATAAAGGGAATTTCTTAGTTTAAAACTTTTAAAGAAGGTTTAAAAGACTTGTCTATTCATTTGCCATTGAACATTTGCAAAAAAAATCCATATATTTCCACATGTTTTAATGCTGACAAACCTAGAAGGACAGGGTGTGGGAGAACAAAAAGAAGCAGGGTGCAGAACCTTGCTATTTCTATCTAAATCTTTCCCTAACAGGAGTATAAAATTGCACTCGGCGTGATCTCTATTCATGTAATGCTATTTTGACAGTGTACATGTATGTATTTGCCAATAGAGAAAATAGGAAGGACTCTACAGTGCTTTATCTATACAACCACAAGAATCTATTCAGATGATTATCATTTGTTTTCACTCAAATACTGTAAAATCATTCATATTTGTTGGCATTACATTTTGTGGTCTTTCAAAATATTACTTTTTTTTGGGTACGTATATTCAAGGATTTCTGATTATGGACGCAAATGATAAATTTGCATCAGTGATTTTCCGATGTGTTTTTTCGGGAATAGTTCAACCCTTGAAAAATCAACACAAATAAATGTCCCATGAAAAATAATGATTTTACAGTATATGCCAAAATGCCAAATTACCATAGAGTTTCTTCAGGAACATTGATGTGCCGCAGCATTTGACGACCCCGTCAGCCATGATGGCAATACGGTCCCCGAGAATGTCTGCCTCGTCCATGAAGTGGGTGGTGAGGATGATGATACGACCCTCTCGGTACTTCTGGAGTATCTCCCACGTCTGACGGCGCGCTGCGGGGTCCATACCCGACGTGGGCTCATCCAGAACTACCACCTGGGACAGAAATTCAATGACAGCTGCAGGGTAAAGCTTCTCAGCAGTGCGACAGCCAAAATTAAAAACTCCACTGAGACTTGTAGATATGTTTGAGCATAGGTATTCATATAATATAGGTGTTATGAAATTTGAAGCGAAATATTACAACAAAACTGAAAACAATTTCAAAATGTCTGTAGTAAAAATCGTAGTATAGTTTCGTTTGTATCATGGATAAATCTTGAAGTATTATATATACTCCAATCATTTGACTAGATGTGCACCATATTTTGTTTATTATCTTGTAAAAGGCAGTAACTGAAACATCAATACAGTCGTTACTAAAAATAAATGTTTTTGTTGATGAATTCCTTATTTATTTTGAAGTGAACCTGTTGTACTTTCATGAATTCAATCATTTTGTTTCCCCGCTAATCATTGAAAATATGAGAATATTTTACCTTGGAGCCAGCTATGAGAGCTATGCCCACAGACAGTTTTCTTTTCTGACCCCCGGACAGCGTGCTAGATAATGCGTTCCTTTTGTGTTCCAGTTTCAGAACTGTGATCATCTCTCGTACTTCATCATTCGCTCTTTTGGTATCACATCCCTTCAGCTGTAAAACAGGATTAAATTTATAAATAAAGCCTTGCTCTGGGGAAAAGGGGCTTAATCAATGACATAAAGTATCGTCCAAGTCTGTGCTTTCTGCATATCAGTCATTATTCAATTAAGGATATTTAAGGAATTCTAAATCATTAGTGTTGAGCATGTCAAATGGTAAAATGGATTAACAAGTGTTTGCTTATGGTTTATGGACTCAGAATTTTTAACTGTTTTGGCAGTCAAAGAATGAAAACGAGCCTTGCTCTGTGAATGCATGTGTGAAAAGTGTCGTCCCAGGGATGACACTTTACGCTGTTATCGAACTTTTCGTTTAAAGGAAGACACTTCTAAACAAAAATACAGTTAAGGTGGAAAGAGTTGTCCCTAGCTGATAAGCCTGTGTGGACTGTACAGGTTAATCTGGGACATGCATTAAGCCCCCTTTTCACAGAAAATGACTCAAAAACAAACCTTTGCAAAGAAGTACAGATGTTCCTCCACAGTGAGCAGGTCAAACAGGATGTTGTGTTGAGGGCAGAGCCCCAAGTTCTGTCGCACTTTTTCTATGTCCGTCCGTATGTCGTAGCCATTTATGATCGCGGAGCCACTTGTAGGGGCCATGAATCCTGGAATGAGAGTCCATAATACATATTTGACAAACAATTGAAAGTTATTCTTTTAATAACTTGTGTTAAGTAAGAAATTGTTTAGTCCATGAGAAACTGTGCAGGTTTTTAGTGCATGTTCTTGTATTGTCAAACTATCAAATATATGTTAAAATAACATATTCAAATTCCAATTTCAATACATTGCTGCTCAGTTTCTGCAAATCATATCTTGACCTTGTAAAAACATGTGGTAATATTGTACATGTTGTTTGTATAATGCCATAGGAAATCTATTTTGAACAAAAGGGCAATCTCATAAAAAAATGCAATTTTTATCATAAGATAAAACCCTCAAATGATTTAACAATGAAAGGTAAAAATGTTGTACGTTCAAAAGTGCACCAGTGCTTTTAAAGACAATTCTGTGTCAGCAGACGGATGAGACAGAAGGACTGATGTAAAGGGGGGTGTAAAACTCATTTTAAAATAATGTATCTGCAAAAAAGTAGTGATAATTGAGCCACGCTCTGGGAAAACAGGGCTTAATGCATGCATAGTGTCACCCCAGATTAGCCTGTGCAGTCCACAAAGGCTAATTAGGGAGGACACTTCCCGTCCTTATGCATTTTATTTTGTATAACAGAAGTCTCCTCTAAATGAAGATCCAGTTTTGGCGGAAAGTGTCGTCCCTGATTAGCCTGTGCGGACTGCACAGGCTAATCAGGGACAACACTTTACGCACACGCATTCAGCCCAGTTTTCCCAGATCGAGGCTCAATTTCAGTATCTTATCAAAGTTCACTTACCAGTCAGCATTGAAATGGTTGTAGTCTTTCCTGCTCCGTTATGTCCCAGTAGAGAAGTTATCTGACCTTCAAACATGTTCATGGTCGTATTCTCCACTGCGACCTTGGCCTTGAATGACTGGAAATTAACAAGTCATAAATCAAACAGTAAATAGTGCACACAGACAATCTCAGAAATTTTATCACATACTATGAATAAAACAAGAATACTTGTGTTACAAAATTATCTCATAATGAAAAATAGCTCACAAACAATTATTAAATTCCTTATACATTGAATATAGAGTATATATTTTTGGAAATAAATCACAACCAAAAATAAACCTCTTTATACACTTCCTCACACATTTAGTAAAGTTTGTAAACCTAAATTTAAAATCACAATCACAGATTTAATGTTATGTTTTAAATCACAAAACAATGAGTGATTAAATACACACAAACATAGAAATTAAATCAGTGGTAATAAGAACCAATTAATATAAGTGACCATCACAAACTGAGTGATTTTCACACAGAAAAAAATAAAAATTCCATCAGAAAATGACTAAGCATCAACAACGAAATTCTCAAAATACTGGTATAAATGAATCTTTGTCAAAATATTGACTAAGAATACCCCACACCCCATTGTCACAGGAATAGCAGCTATTCCATGGCTTATTTCCAAGGGCTCTTTACACAGAAATAAAGGGATAGTTGCCTGTGAAAATTGTGTCTTTCACATCTTCACTTCATGATGTTGACATTTTTTATGTTTCAATTTAATTGCTCAAATTTTTTTGACCTAGTTAGCTGCACAAACTTAGACCATTTAACACTTCTTCCATAAAAAGTTAGACCATTTAACACTTCTTCCATAAAAATAGCACAGTTTAATTGCACAAAAACAGGAATGATTGGGTCACTGGGCATGACGTATTTCAATATTCAATTTCATAGCATAAGAAATGTGTTTGTTCCACAAACTTAGACAGCTAAAATGCTTCTGCCATAATAATCATATAAAAATATAAAAAGTTCAAGGGCACATGATCCAGATATGTGCGGATAACTGCAAGTGAAAATTGTGACTTTCGCATCTACACTTCATGGTGATAACATATCTCAAGTTCCAGTTCAATAGCTTGAGAAATGTAGAAGTAGTTTTCTCCATAAACTTATAAAATTATATAAATAAAAATGGATGAGTTCAAGGGCACATAACTCAGGAACGTGTCGATTGTTGCGTACAAAAGTTATGTCTTGCTATTTTACAGGGAACATACATGTAACACAGAATTAAATGGATCGCTGCAGGTGACAATTGTGTCTTGCATATCTACACTTCATGGTGATGATGTATTTCAAGTTTCAATTCAATCGCTTCAGAAGTGTAGAAGTAGTTTGCTCCACAAACTTAGAACATTTTATGTGGACAGGCCAACAACCAAAAAACCAACCAATTGTCAGCATGAACCCTATATACACCCTGTTTGCCTTGGTATACAAATACTAACATTGAAAATGTTCAAATTTAATATTAAGCATAATTAAGTTTAATATGTTGATCACTAAATAATAGCGTAACACTGTAACATCTTAAAATACATACTAGAGTTATGTATGTGAAATGCATGAGGGCACTAAAAATAACCTGTTAAAAACACCATTTAAATTGAATTTCTTTAATATGAAATGCATTGATGAAGATTAAAATTCAATAACTATTTTGCAAAAACTCAAATGTGAGATTGTTAAATAAGCAAAACTGTGAATTAATAAAACATCATGCAGGGTATAAGGGTGGTAAGGATTCTTAGGACGTCAATGTGTACAATGACATCAGTACTGACATAAAAAAGCAACAAACACATGTTATTTTATTGTAGTTTATAACTATATTCACCAGAGTTATGGATGTTATTCATTTATTACAGATTTGTGTCGCGTTCTGAGAAAACTGGGCATAATGCATGTGCGTAAAGTGTTGTCCCAGATTAGCCTGTGCAGTCCGCACAGGCTTATCAGGGACGACACTCTCCGCTTTTATGACATTTTTCGTTTTAATGAAGTCTCTTCTTAGCAAAAATCAAATTTAGGCGGAAAGTGTCGTCCATGATTAGCTGGGACGACACTTTACGCACATGCATTATACCCAGTTTTCTCAGAAAACGAATCATTTGATAAATCAATGGAATAGGATATCATGCAAAGAATGGTTTAAATAGGACAGATAGTTATGCATACATTGTATTTTTTTAGTATTTTTTAGGCCTGTTTAGTGTTAGATTCAGACTGGGCTTAAGTTAAAATTTTCCAGCATGAGCAAATCATAAATGGATACTGACAAATAATGCAGCAGACAACTTTAAAGAGACTTATCAGAGATTGATAAAAATGGACGCATAAATCTTTATAGATTTTACTTTAAAAGTATACATTATATTCAAACAAGAACAACCTTAATGAATTGAAAAATAATAATTACAGTTTCATTTATAAATTATCATCAATCAACACAATAATCGTCAATCGACAAAATTACAAGTTGTTAACACTTTTAATTGGCATTACTGGAAATAAGTATATTACTACTTACAAAGCCAATTAAATACAATGTGAAAGTTCAAAGATTGAATGACCGAAGGACAGCATGTTTGATTTTGCTACCAAAAGACCACAGTTCCAATTCATTCTTTGTCTTTGTATTATAATTTTTCAGATTATTCTAAGATTATTCCAAACATTATTGATTAATTAATGAATTTATTTCCTTTAAGTATTCTAATTTTTATCCAAGGCTCAGAAGGAAGATAACAGACTTAAAGAGTATTAGTTTAATGGAGAGGAATTAACCATGAACTCAAAAGCAAACACAAACTAAAACTATGAAGTCAAACAGCTCAGGTCCCCAGGGCGACTCAAATAACTAACTTAATCAGTTTTTTTATTATCTTTTTTTAATTGGTTTTCGCTTAATTGATGATCACAGAAAATCTTTGGTATGCCACTCAAATTATGGCAAATAAAATCAATAGAAGTCATCATACCAAAGGCTTAACTTTGCGGCGGGAAATTTGGAAATTAACAGTTTCCTAGAACCCCCTGTCTACTGAAAAAGATTCAACGCTTGATAAAATGATCCGCCCATAGTTGTTGCAGAAGCGCCAACACTTATTTTGCTTATTTATCTTTACAAAACAAGTAGCATGTTGTGTTAGAATTTATAATTTTCCCAAACAGATAAGTGCCGCGCTCTGGGAAAAAGGGGTTTAATGCATGTGCAGTATGCACAGTCTTATCAGGGACATCACTGTCCGCCTTTATGATATTTTTCGTTTAAAGAAATTTTCTTCTTAGCAAAAAGTAGTAAAGGCGGAAAGCGTCATCCCTGGTTAGCAAGTGCAGACAGCACGGGCTAATCTGGGACGACACATTACGCACATGCATTAAAACATGTTTTAACAGAGCTAGTCTCAATTTTATTTTTTCATTTCAGATCAATCAATTTGGAGTCGCCCAGAGTTTGCAAGCTGTCTACTAAGAGTGTTAATTAAGAGGACTCAACTACACACAATGTTGAGGTCAAGGTCATGGGTCTTACTTTCTTACACCTGTCTATCACTCCTCCATCAAACAGCTGAAGCACGCAGAGCAAAAACAAGGTAAACATGTGAAAATGACATTGCATTAATATGAGCCTCACTCTGTTAAAACGGGGTTAGATGCATGTGCGTAGAGTGTCATCCTAGATTAGCCTGTGCAGTCCGCACAGGCTAATCAGGGACGACCCTTTCCGCTTCTTAGGTATTTTTCCGGTAAAGGAAGACTCTTCTTGACAAAAATCCAGTCTAGGCGAAAAGTGCTGTCCCTGATTAGCCTGTGCAAACTGCACAGGCTTATCTGGGACGACACTTTACACACATGCTTTTTACCCCGTTTTTTCAGAGCCCGACTTGTTAGATGAAAACTACTGATTGGTTAATTAACAGTACATCTGAAAGTCCCAATGCAGTCATGGCTATGGCATTCACCTCCCAACAGGGAAGTCCCAGGTTCGATCCCCACTCTGGGAATGTTCTCAGGATCCTTCCAAAGACACCAAGTACTGGTTATTCCCAGGTTAAGGACTCAAAAGTGTCTATATAAGCCCATGATTTTCAACGTAACTGAGCTAAAAACGAATAGGTTTAAACTTAACTAAAGTTACATCATATACTAGCAAAATACACAGATTATATGATGATAAGCTGAAATATTGGATTCAATGCAATGATTAATTAACAACTTCCATGATATATCAAAATATCCCACTAGCAGTAATTTATAAACAAATATTTCTTAAAACGCAACACACACTATTAATAATTATGCCTGCAGCTAAATTATTTTATATTTTTTCAGGGCTTACTCTTCCATTTGCTAAATTTGGCAATGGCTACCAGGGCCGTTCTCTGGCCATCAGGGGAAGGGGCCAGGGTCCCTCATGAGGGGGAATTTTCGCGGCGTTTCCCTTTTATGGGGATTTTTTTTACTTACTCTCTTATTACTACATTTGTACTGATTGAACTATATTCGTTGCTTTTTTTCATAATTAGGTATATTTGAATAGATGTACTTGAAATAAAATAGAGATAAATAATCATGAGGCCCTTCTTTCTAAAAAAAATAATAAAAAAAAAAAATAGGGGGATTTTTTTTTCCAAAAAAGGGGAAAAAAGTGTAATTTTTTTATGGGGGACGGGGCCGATATTCGGCCCCAAAAACGGCAGATCGACGGCCCTGGCTACAAAGCAACAACTTTGGCTAAAGACATTTTAATATGGCTACAACTTTTTCTTAATTCTCTTCGACTTTCGGGGCGCAAACAGGCATATTTTAAGAACAGAAGACCTCACAATAGGCCTCACTGAAAATATATTTTAGATTTAAACAACAGATTAAGATTCAATTTTAATGAGTGAATGTCTGCCTCAAGGAATATAGCTTCAACGTTCTTTAATCTACTGCGCAGTATATAATATGAAGCACTGGCTATATAAACTAAACTGTCATACATTCTAAACTTTGAAACTCTCTAATTATACATTCTCTACTAATTTAACTACCATATAATTTGATCCAGATCTGTGATAATGTGTAATTCCTACCTTTCGTAAGCCTCTTATACTGATGCCGATTTTTGCATCTGGCGGATCACGCTCAAAGTTCTTGGGGTTAATGGCTGCTCCGTTTTGGTTTCCGTCAATCATGTCAGCGTCCGTGACCCTTGACCCACACCAGTACGAAGGCTGAAAATTACAGAACAGCATGCAAATAAATATAAAGACCACACTTAAGGTTAGTGTTGAATAAGTTTATTTACAAGCCTTGACATTTGGTTCACCTTTCAAAGCTGGGCAAACAAACAATTCTGGGGGCCGTTTCATAAACGATCGTACACCAATTTTAACTTACGAGAGAATTTTGTAATCTTAATAAGTAGATGAACTAGCTCGCCATGCTCGTCAAATATATATGGCGCTTGAGATGCCAATGTAATTAATTAAGTACTGAAAATTTATAATCATATGATATGGACTTTAGCAATTTTGTATCTTCGAAAAAAGTATTGTATTGTAAATGTGTACTACGATGTTTATTGAAACGGTCCCCTGTATTCTACACTTATCTGCTATTGTATTTCTCCTACCATTCTCTTTTTTGTTTCATCATTCTTTATTTTGAAAATGAACACAAGAACATTGGAGCAAAACAAGATAAACATTCAATGACGGCATGGAAGTCAACAAAGTGACCTCATAATACACCGTGTGACAGCTTCATCGTGGCAATGCTGAAATAAAGCTAAGTTTATACCATATGGGTTTATTTTGACCCTGCATGATGATGATGATGATGGAATAAAAATGATATCAATAATAAAATGTTATGTTGACACTGTTGACAAACTGGGAAATCAGATTCAAAATCATTAACACAGGATATGGCTTCTTCACACAAATCCTTTATACCATTAATACACACACTACTTCATTATATATTATTGTTGTATTATCAATCAATAAATGATGACAGGAAATGTTCATTAAAAGAAATGTGTTACTAAGATATTATCAGAAGTTACATGTATTCAATTTGAGAACCCTTCATCTTCAAACAATGTTCCTCACATACAGTGAAAATGTTTAGCTACAAGTTTGTGTACCTTTGAAAATGGTTAACACTTTAAGAAGTTTTATTTTTTACTTCTGCTGCTTGTTTGCACAACTTCTATAAAGTGCAGTGTGCCTAATGACTACATGCATGCAAAGACAGCAAGAATATATTAAGGAAACTAACAAGATTTAAGTTATACATAGGATTTAATTATTGTTTTGTTGACACCACCAAAGTGCCTCGCCACACAGCACACTGAAGAAATAAATTTCAAATAAAGAATAATAAACCATTATCATAGCATAAACTGACTCATTGTTTTTCTTACGGTATGTATATACATGTGATATAGCATTTGTCGAAGTGTTTATATTGCTTAAAAATTCAAGATTGTATCAATGCATAAATAGATGACGCGTGACTAAAAGATTTGAGTTGCATCAGAATGTCTATAGTTATGTCAAAAACTGATATGCATAAGCGGTCAACCATACCCGTTTCAACCTTGCCTTATTTTTAATATTACTTAAACTGTAGCGGTGATTGACAAAGAAGATATTGTTGTTTGATTTCAAAACAGCAGTTTATAGACCAACAACTCCAAGTAAATACTCTTATTTTTAATGCCATAAGATTCATAGACTGTTTTAGGGTTACCAGAAGTTAAAATAGCCAATGGCTTCTGATATGTTTGAGCATTGCATACAAACATTTGTAAATGGCTACATACTATTTCTTGAATTTATGAAATTTAAGCAGTTTTTACACATTTTTAAGAAAGAAGTTAAATAATTAATTCAAACAATTTAAATACACGCAAATGCAGGTTTATTGTACAGAAATTTACTTTCACTTTCGCCAGATTATCAGAAAATGTGTTCATGTTGCATTCAATCAAAATTTTAATTCACTCGCTCATTGATTGTTGTAATTTTATCTGAACAAGAGATGTGTTTGTCAGGAACACAATGCCCCCTATTGCGGGGCTCTGAAATAAAATTTCTATTTATCATTTGTCAGGTTAAGAAATTATCTCCCTTTAAAAGCTTATTACTTCCCTTGGATTGTGTTTTTTTACCTTTGACCTTGAAGGATGACCTTGACCTTTCACCACTCAAAATGTGCAGCTCCATGAGATGCACATGCATGCCAAGTATCAAGATGCTGTCATCAATAATGCAAAAGTTATGACAAAACTTCAACCAAGGTTAAAGTTTTGGGAAAGAATGACAGACAGACAGGCCAAAATCAATATACCCCCTCTTCTTCGTAGAAGGGGGCATAACAATTCCGCATGCGTGTATATAGCGTTACCTGATTTGCGCACGTTCAATTGGGAAAAAAAACCATCCCACAATTAATTGTACATGTGATAATAGAAATTTGTCAGCCCATTTATTGTCAACATTTGCCAGAATCATTATTTTTTTAATGGAAATCGTGATCATATGGGATTATTGGATATCTATATATTCACAAAAAGTGGTATGTATGCAGAAATCAATACAGTAGGATTTATTTACATGTATTGGCGAATATGATAACATGGCAATGTACCTTGCACATTATAATCACCAATTTAAAAAAAACGCAGTTCTGTTATAATACGGGTTTGCGACTTGGAGGCCGTTGACCAAGTTATATTGGAGTTGCAGTGTTTCATTTACTGGCAATATTGAATATCTTGACATTATCAAAAGCCATAATAGCCCATTACTATTTATATTTCTTAATGCTGCTGAATATATTAAACCATTAAAAATAATCAGAATTTTGAAAGGAATTGTTTGTCTTTGGCAACTTTTTCTAATGATACATGCATAATGGCTACTTATTCAGGCTTTATTAGGCCCATGTTGATATGATTTTATAAATGCAAAAGACACAATTGCTAACTTGTTAAATCTTTTGCAAAAAAAATGTGTGCTCATGGCAAGACTGAACAAACAAACGACTAACTCAAACATTCTAAAAACACATCTACTGCGAGAAAAATACGGATATATCACCTTCTTTCCACACCAGTACTTTGTCTAAAAGTATAAAAAAGTTGGTTCCACAGAGTAATGAAACCTTTATAATTGGCTTGAAAAGTGGCTCAGTGTTGACATGGAAATACAAAAACTGGTTGATTTTTGTTGAAGTATGATTTTGCAATTTGGTCGGAGAATCCATAATGCAGAAAAAAAACACATCTACAATTCACTTATTAATTATGAAATGTCCTCTTTTTTTTTAGTTACCTATCTGAGAATAAACAATGAATTTGAGTTGTACATTAGCAAATTAGCCAGAATTTTGAGTATTCTATGTAAAAATAAAAACACTTTTGAGTTGTCTTTCTTAAATTAACAACATTTAAAGTTTTGAAACATAGGCATCCCAATGGAAACGGAAGGAAATCTATTGAAATATAATAAACATGTAAAACCAGAAGAAGCAAACAGACACCAATGACATCTTTGGATTTGTATTCACAATTTATCTCAGCTAAAGCATGGTTTGTTATCCTCTATTTGAAGTATGTTTCTTCAGAGAATTTAATATTTTAAAGCAATTTTTTAAAATAATTGTCAGATTTTCACAGATTTCAAGGTGTTTTGCATGTTTTCAGTGTGATGTCAAACTCTTAACTATCATAATTACCATGAATGGAAACCACGGGGGCTGAGCTATTCCGGCTTCCCCAGGGTTGATGTTGTCCACGTACCAGGCAATTAGCATGTATAGTACCGTATCAACCACCAGCATCACCATGGCGTCAATCAGCGCAAAGTTGTCATCCACCGTTCCGGGCTCGTAAAAATTGCTCCACTGTGCTCCTTCACCTAAATATGAGCAAGTGAATGTGTTTAAATGCTTGAGAAACAATAAAGGGATTCATATACTTCGAAATACCACTAAAACTCTATTCGAACAAGATCTTGTTGCACAATGTATAACACTCCAGTAGGCTTTGTGTTAATAACAGGGCTGTTTTTGGTTGATTTTATAGCTGTTATTTGATCAAGTTCTCATTTGCAAAAAAGTTTTTTTTTTCCCAAATCCTGTCCCAAAATTCTGTATTATTGGCTTGAACTTCAGATAGTTGGAAATAGAGCTGTAATTAAGTATAGAAATAAAGAATTTGAAGTTGTGATATCCATTTGAGTGGTATCTTTATGGCAATTTTTTGTTTGTTTTTTTATACAAGTTTAATTAATAATGATTCAAAAGTAATAAATCAAGCGATAATACTTTTTTTTACAAATTTAAAGTAATTTGACGCAAAAAACCCAATTTCACTGATAAAGGTCATTTTCCCAAATTGGTGAGAAAAAGCCTTGAATAGGTAGCAAATTGTAACCAAAAATTCTAGGTTGAAAAAGGGGCATAAATTCTTTTCTTTCGAAATGCAGCTGCACATGGACAACTTCAAATCTATGAAGTATTCAAAATGTCACTCACAACACACACAAAAGTCATTCATAAAGCGTTATATTTATACCCTTTTATTAATCACATTTTTTATGTTTCAGAAATTTTTATGATGTTATAACTCTGTAATTCATGTTGATTCCACCATAACTCTCTAATTTATAACAAAGCCGGATAGATACCCTGAACAAAAGATAATCATGGCCTTAACTTATCCATATCATGAAAAGCAATGTAAAATATAACATATTGATTGTCAATGTCAATATGATAATATACTTCTTATTGGATAGTTATTAAGCGGTAAATCAGAAACTGGTTGCCAGGTAACTAGGCTCGAAGAAAATTTCCTGTACATATATATTTTTTTTTTCACGAAATCAATATTTACATATATACATGCAAAACCTGCTTGTATAATGTGCTAGGGGATTTGAAGGTTACATCGGTGACGTACATATTATATTTCATGCTTATTCAGTAAGTGGGTAGCAAAACAATAGGACATAGGTTCAAGTGAACAGATATTATTTCACTCTGGGAAAACTTGAACCACTTTTCATATTTAGTTGCCAGGAAAGACAGCATTTAATTCTGACAAAAGTGATTCCCTACGACAAAAATACAAACTAACCTACATTTACCCTGGCGAATTAATATAAAAATGCATAAATATTATAATGTTATAAAAAGTTGAATTCAGCAGGCCAAACGATTGTACCACTATCTGAAGCCCAATTATAATATGAATTTAACTAATTGATGAGAATTCATAAATTGACCTTATTATATCATGCAACATATATCAATGTAAATAGCATTAAGGCCAAAAAAAAAAGTCTTGGTTCAGGAAACATGGCCAGAAAAATGTAGAAGGGTAGGTAGGTTTTTATTTATTTATTTTTTATTTTTTTACCAGTCGACTAATTTCAGGGTGAAAAAGGGTCAGTTAATGCACCCATGATTGTTTAAACACTGACCAAATGAATAACATTGCACATGTGGTATTTAGTCTTTGTATATTATTCAATATTCCTAGCTCTTTATGCACCTTCTCAGGGCTAGTGCTGGCCAAAAATTTCTTTGAGCCAACCATTTTTTGTTTGTCGGCGCGCAAAAATGGTTATCAAATAATAATATATACTATAGATTTTTTTATATTTCTTTTAATGACAACAAGCACTTAGCACATATCATAATATATCACACTGTCTGTGATAGTGTGACCTTCATATTCAAAAGTGAACAAGCCATCTTTATTAGTCTCTGGTGTTTGGGGTGTGACCTTCAGAATTTTTTTCATCATGAGATCTGACCTAGTCTCCGACAGGTGCTCAAGAGTCTGAATAGTGGCTGTCAAAAGGAGGGTAACCTCAGAATAGCACAAGTCTTTCTTCTGGTACATTTTTTGATAAAATGGCAATGGGTTTGAGCGCATCGCACAGGAAGTGAGCAGTGTACAGAAATTTGAATGTTGCTATTGGTTTGTACAGGCTAAGGGCGTCACAGTACATTGATTTTGATTCATTATCAAAGCGAAGCCAATTGTTATCAAGTTTCCATGACTCTTGGAATGCTCTAGTGTTTTGTGTTTTAATTTTTTTGTTTGTTTGTTATGACTCTTTTTCGTCCAAAGGACACTTTAAGGTTAAAGACGCCATGTTAGCGACTGTAGAGAAAAAGTGGTTACTTTCATTTTTATAGTAGACTAGATGAAACTCTTCCTATGTGTTAAAAATTTAAAACTTTAATTACAATTAAACCGCCCGTTTTTTCAC
>VMBQ01001971.1:0-28614 GCA_007657795.1 Dreissena rostriformis
GCGTTCAGGGGAAACTGTGCTTATTGCATGTGCGTAAAATGTCGTCTCAAATAAGCCTGTGCAGTGTGCACAGGAATAACACTTTATGACTAAGAGACTACGTTTAAACAAACAATTCCATAAAGAGACTTATCTGGGACGACACTTTACGCACATGCATTATGCCCTGTTTTCCCAGAACAAGCCTCAAATACTTTTGAAGAATTCTGGGGGCCATATCACTGAATATTCTGTAGTAAAATCTTATCTGAGTTTGACGTTTTTTTTATGAAAGTGAGTTATTTTCTATATTCGCTTTTGAATCTTTCTGTAAACATTGTTAAATGTCTTATAATTATTTTGTTTACTCATTCTAAACTTATCACTGTGCAAATGAGCCATACATGTTTTATGAAAAACAAACAGACGGGCCAATTACAAGATGCTATGGGGCATTAAAATGCGGTTTATTCTAAGATTGATGTCTAAATGTTTTATTCCAACTTCACATTACAGTGTGTTTTTATGGGAATACAAAACTAAAGCAATAAATAAACAACATCATTACACATGACCGACTGCCCATCCTTCCAGTTTATCACTTATCTGTAAGTCTAGCTCATATATAAGTCAAGATTTTTGGTCCTCATGTTTTGCTTTATGCTTCATACTAAATACAGTTAACTACCCTCTTTTAGCCAAAATCTGCCATTCTTTGATAATTATTTTATGCGATGTAAAACCTGACAGAACAACTGTCCTTTTCTTCATTTAACACGGCGTTAACTCTTTCCCCCTCAGAAGCAAAGTAAAAATGGCTTTATGCAACCAGCACAGCCTGCGAGTAACAGGTTTTATGCTTTTGAGTCAATAAATTCCATAACTCAGAGCAAAATTTGAATATACTTGAATATTTCGACTATATCAAAGTCTTCATCAGCCATGTGCTGGTCAGTTGAGCGAGTCATGCTGCTCATCAGTATCTTAGGGTTGGAAATGAAGGCTTCAAAAACTTGAATCTGGTAAGAAAGCTTTTAAATTAAATTTGATTTTCTGAAGGACTACAAATGAGTCAAAGTGCATAGCTGAATGGTAAAGGGTTAAAGAACACTTACCTGGTTGCCTGTGGCCAGTAGCGGTGTGATAACGGAGTGGTCCTTATTGTTGAAGACTGGAGTGAAAACACGGAACATCTCCGCAATCTGAGCTGGGATCCCCATTTCACTTCTACGCCTGAAAGGTATTTTATGGAGAGATGTGGCTTGAAGATTTTAGCTCCCGTGACTCAACATAAAATAACTTTGAAAAAGGATCACCTAAAGATCATCTTTGCAAAGAGGTTAGTGTTGAAGGATAATGTTTGTAATTGTGGACTTTTCAAAACCGTTTTATCTCGATTGACCTACTTTATTGACTTATGCAACAGGCCTTAAATATTTACCGGTACATAACTTTTTTTTAAGGTAACCCAAGAATCATTCATGTGAAGTTTAATTTGATGGTTTGAATGTCCTTAAAAAAAATATGAAGGCATCATAAATTTAGTCTGACAAAAGCAGTGCATGAAAGCTTACGCAGAACACAAAAACACATATTCTTTTTATAAAGACTGCATCAGACTCATCTTGTCTTTAATTATATTTCACTCATTATTTAACCTTTCCAGCTCAGAAGTAAAGTGAAAATGACTATATGCAACCAGCATAAAACCAGAACATCCTGCGAGCCACTGGCAGGTTTTATGCGGTTTGCTACTCAGTATCTTAATTTGATTTTTTAGCAGAATAAAGAGCATAAAATGCGTATCTGAGGGGTAAAGGGTTAAGAACCTCTGAGCTTACTTTTCAAAGCAGAGGACTCTATCAAACGGGCATCCGAGGCTGCTGTTGACTTGTTTAGAGAGCCAGCAAGAAAAGTGATGGCGCAGGTCTAGTTCCTTCTCATAGGAGAGGTTTGATATGTCAACACCCAGTCTATGCTTTAACGCACCAATCACTGTGGTCGATGAGCTTGTGCACGAATAGTCACCTGCAAATACAAGAATCGTCACATTGAATAAATTATTGTTTAGCATGAATTTGCAAGTCACATACTGGTAGCAAGGTTAAGTAATTGTAACATGTGAGCTATTAGTTTAAACAAATGTATTTTAGCTTGATTGCATCGAAAGACTAAGGCTTATTTGAAACGCTCTCATGTCCGTTTTCTGGGACAAGAACCAGTACTTGGTGTCTATGGGTGAGATCTAAAGAATGCTCCCACAGTGGGGATCAAACCGGTGACCTCCCAATTGCTAGACGGACATCATATCCACTACACCACAGCTACCTTAACATGTGAGCTGTTGAAGGTCAGCCACCAACCCTTCCCCCCCCCAGACTGTACAAGCTTATATGAATATATATATATTATATAAATAAACGTACCTGGAAATGCGGAAACCATGATGATGTCCACTTTCTCATCTCTTGCCAGGGTGGTGATGTCTCCATACAGGAGCTCGATCCTGTTCATGCCATTCTGGGTCCAAAGTTCTATCACATGGTCCGGATTCAACCGCAGTATTTCCGACATTTTGTTAAGTCAGATTATTTCATTCAGATCTTCTTTTTTCACATTTTCACATACTTTTTGTTCATTTTATTCATAATGTTTGTTCATTTTATTCGTAATGTTTTTCTTTGCCGAGAATTTATAAATAAAAGACAAAAAAGTGACTTAAATATTTAGCAACCAATTAATTAAATATCTTTTAAAATATCTATCTATCTATCTATCAATACTGTCTAAACTCTCCTTTCGGGTATTATTGACAGGTGCGCAGTCAGTGCATGATAAAAGTGTTAAAAGTGAGAAAGATAAAAGTATGGGTGAAGTGAAGTGATTTAAGGTTAAAAACTGATAAAAACATGTTTCCCGGAGTTCAAGGGGCAGAAGGGGAAGGCAGGGACTGCCTAAACCCTTCAAGATCAGGATGAAAAACTGTAGTGGCAGGGAGGTTGTTCCACATCACAATAGCACTTGGGAAGGATGAAAACTTATAATAATTTGCAGTGGTATGGATCTGTCTGTAGGAGAGGAGGTGCATGTGACGAGTGAATCTGGTGGGTCTCTCGATATATGATGGTTAGGGCACAGCCACTAAACCCTGGATAATTTTGAAAAAGATGATTAATTTAGTGTCATATCGTCTGTCTTGTAGGGTCTGCCAACCAAGTTCCTGTTGCATGGAGGTGACACTGTCATATGGGGAATAGTTATGCTTGACCCAGCGGACTGCTCGACGCTGTACATTTTCAATTTTTTGTATATTTTGTAATGTGTGAGGACTCCATACGGAAGAAGCATATTCAACCTGTGGTCTAACTATGGTCTTGTATGCGAGCTGGCGAATGTTGGAATTTCTTGTCTGTATGTTCCTGCGGAGAAAACCAAGAGATTTATTAGCGTTATTTGTAATTCTATTTATATGGGTGTTCCAGGAAAGGTCTTTTGAAATGTCCACGCCTAAGTATTTTGCATTGTCAACAGTTTCTAATATTTGTCCATGCAGTCTGTAATTAAAAGAAAGTTTTGATTTATTTCTGGTTATGTTTAATACTTGGCATTTACTTGGGTTGAACTCCATGTCCCAAAGTTGTTCCCATTTCATTAGTTTATCTAGATCTTCTTGTAGAGTATGACAGTCATGCATATTGTTGATTGTAAGGTATACGGCAGTGTCATCTGCAAATAAGCGAACTTGAGAAGTAATAGATTGAGGTAAGTCATTTATATAGAGAAGAAAAAGTAACGGACCAAGCACAGACCCTTGTGGTACCCCGGAAGTCACTGGTACTTCGGATGATATTTCTCCATCTAGAGCAACACGTTGAGTACGACCTATAAGGAATGATTTGATCCATGAGAGAGTAGCTTTATCCACACCATGTTCCTGTAATTTGAATAGCAGTTTAAGGTGGTTCACTTTGTCAAACGCTTTGCTGAAATCAAGCAATATTAGATCAGTTTGTTGTCCAGTTGTCATTTTTCGTGCCAGGTCATCAATGAGTTGTAGAAGTTGTGTTTCGCAGGAACGCTTTTCTCTGAAGCCATGCTGTAAGTCATAAAGTATGTTATATTTATTGAAATGAGCTGAAAGATTAGATGAAACTATGTGTTCTAAGGATTTACACAAAATACAGGTGAGAGAGATAGGTCTGTAATTTGCTGGGTCTTCTTTGTTCCCTTTCTTGAACAGCGGTATTACATTTGCAGATGTCCATACTTTCGGGAGAATTCCGGAGTCTAAGGATTTCTGAAAAAGGAGTGTAATTAGTGGAGAAATTTGTGAGCTTAATTCTTTTAGAACAAGAGGTTTGATGTTGTCCGGACCTGCTGCCTTGTCTGGTTTAAGATTGGATAGCAACTTCTGCACCCCATTGACACTGACTGTGATCTTTGGCATTGTTGGAAATTTTCTGAAAGATGAAGATGAAATTTCATTAAGATTTCTGAAAAAAGAGAGACATGATTGTGAAAGGGTAAGGGGGGACATAGGTGTGAAAACGGATTGGAACTGTTGGTTCAAAACATTGGCCTTTTCTTGATTCACAGAAGTTGATTTTCCTGAAACATTGTCAAAAAGAGTAGAAATACCTTGAGCGTCTTGTTTGGAGTTTTTTAAGAGACTATACAGTTTCTTCGGATTAAAGTTGGATCTGTTCTCTTGAACGTCAGGGTCTTCAATGCCTAAAATGGACTCGATATATTTATTATAAGCAATTTNAAGTAGCTTAATATTTGAGAGCGTCAACAAGTTGGACTAAATTCTTTTAGAACAAGAGGTTTGAACATACCATGACATCTCATGAATATTTTTTTTAAAGATGCTATGCCAAGACATATGAAGAAATTTACTATTTCATGAACAGAATTAACATACTCACTAGTTTGAATTAAAAATCAACATAGAAACCTAGGACTCAACAGCTGTTGTTGTAGTCAAAACATGACCTTTTACGACAATGGCTATGTAAGTTATTTATTAAACTGACGATTATATCCTCAATATTGTGTTAAATTTAAGCAGAAAACACATAATTTAATTTCATTTGTGTATGCTATTTTGAATCAGTTAAATAGTATAAAATGTGTTGCTGTTGTTGTTGTTTTTATCATTTTTACGACATGATTACTAATTGCCGTTTTACGATACTTGTAAAATTGATCGATTTTGTACCAAAACAAAACAATGCAAATTTGATGCACCTTAATTTCGTTGCGTTGAATCATCACCGATTGAAGATGAATTTTAATTAAGCCAATGAATAAGAGAACTCGCGCATCTTTGTAAACTTTAGCCAAGCACTGCTGAAGCGACGATTTTCAAGACACGGAAGAATTTCCTTTGAACTCTTTAAGTCTCTTAAGTTAAGATAAGGAGTATGACTTGTAACATTGGGACTGAAATATATTCTTGATTCATCTGTAAGTACAAGACGTTTTATAAACCCATGGTTAGATAAAAAAAACAACAGGGATAGCTTCTTTAAGTAGTTTTAATGGTGAATTCCATCATGTTTGTATGTTTTTATTTGTCCTTTCATTTCATTATTTGTTACTTGTCTGTTCAATGCTTATTCGCAACACTTCACAGAAAATTCATTAAGAACAGTGTCTCCCAGAGTCCAACATTGCACTGCCATCTATTTGTATAGGTTATGGTCTGCCAAGATCCCTTTATTTCCCTAATATGTCCTAAAGGGTCTTGACAGATTTTGGTATCTTCTGTCATCTGGATAGATCCATCAAAGATACCAATTCTGGCTTTTACTCAACTGGGGACGGCTCTTGAGTCCATTTCCTGGGTAGAACCAGTACTTGGTGTCTTTGGGGGAGATCTAAAGAACGCTCCCACAGTGGGTCATTAGGCTGACACCATATCCACAGTGAACAAGAGTACAGTACAGCCCACGCGGAACCAACAAGGTCCTCGGCTATTACCAGAATGGTTAGTACTCCACGGCCGCACCCGGCGTATCGCCGAGGCACTCGGCATCGATCCGCGAAACGATACCCAGTCTGTATTAACCTCGCCGAGTCTGTATTAACCTTGCGTACTTTCGCGGAATAACTCCGCCGCATACGTACACGGCGGATCGAATGAAAAGATAAATGTGCGACCCCATCAAATTCCTGGTTAGATTCTGTGATGCAACTATATTGTTAAACATTTTAATTATATAATTATATTTCAAACATATAAAATGAAAAATACTATTACCGTGCAATTTAATAGCTAGTAATAATCCAACAAAACACTGTGCCTTTATTTACACATAAATGTGTTTCAAGAATTTCATTAAACCCATGCGTTAGGAACTGTACAAGAAGTTGGCACTCAACTTGTGTAAAACACTTGTTCAATTAACCTTTAAACTCCACCTCCGTTCTGTGAAAAAGATTCAAAAGGCGGAGCTAAGCACGTGCTTTTACAAAATTGGATGATTGTCATTGAGTAACAAAAACACGATTGGTTTTGCGGGTAAATTTCTTGACAAAGGAAGCCAATTATGTCGGCAAAAACGGTGTAACTTTATGCATACAGACAGGAAGCGGCTTTCCTTTGATGGCGTCAAACTGTCTATTCACACAGACTGCGAATTTGTGCAATACTTTTAATAATGTCATTGATCCTTTATTTAAATGTTCAGTATAAATAACCACCAGCTAACATGAAAACTTTGGATTAAATTATCAAAATAAAAACTGTGATTATATTAATTGGTAAGTATTAGTTAAAAGACGATGTTTTGCTTGTAGTAAAACAACGAGTTTTCTATACAAAAACATTACCACGGGATCGACTTGTTGTGCCTTGACGCCGCGGAACACGAAATATGTTTGTTCCGCGTGGGCTGTACTGTATAATATGTATTAAAAAAACGTGCCTGTACTGGGGTTCAAATGTGGCTTAGATCTCTAGAAGCAAAAGCTTATGTGCAACCACTGCCACAGCAGGCTTTTAAATTTGGATAGCGGGATAGTGGTTTAAACGCTATATCGGTAATGCATGTTTTTGCTAAATTGTTGATAAAAGAATTCATCATTTTTCTGATTTCTATGGATGATAATCAATGATCCTATGTATTTTTAAGATTTTTCTTAGTGGGGAGTGTTATTTTGCTTGTTTGAGTGTAATAAATATTTTTTTAACATAGGACAAAAATTTAGAATTGTGATATACGGTTACCAAACTGTGAACCAGTTCCTTTAATCAGCTACCTGAAAATGACAACATTATTCTCTTTATGGCTATTTTGTAAATTGTTAATGACAGCAATGTCGAAAAAATTGTAGCCAAATACAATTTTCTTTAGCCAAATTGACTAATTTGGCAAACGGCATAGTACGCACAGAAATACCATTTCTGATAGACACTTTGACAGGTTCATTAAGGTTAATTTGTAAATTAAAAAAAAAGTTCTGAGTCAGTAAGTAATTGAAATTTATGATATTTATTTAAACTCCACCTCATCAACAATTTTTAGCATCAAGATGCCATTTCGACTGAGATTCAAAAAGACCCGTCGATATGACATCTCTTCAAAGAATGCCTACAGGGTGGAAGTTCAAATGTTGGACAGTTCCCTTCTTGCCTGCACCTTAACACCGGACAGTACAGGACATGAGTGTTTGGATGGCATTGCGCAGAAAATTGAACTGCAGGAGGTATTCATTCCTCTTAATAAAAATAAAAAATCATACTGGAGTGGATAATTTAATTGTTTTTTGATGTTTTTAATTGTATTCATGGAAACCCTAAACAACTCATTGTTTTTTAAAATACAATTAAAAAGCTGAGCATACCTAAGAATCACTTATTAGGCTTAAGTAAACTTTTACTTATCCATTTAAGGGGTGTTGCTGCAGTTTTGCTGATTTTTTTCCATCTAATAACTTTTGCTCAAAATTTATATTCAAGTACTACATACAAATACTATATGAAAAATGAAATAAAAACATAGGGTCACCGGCCTTGTTTTGATTTTATTCACCATTATATAATATGTACTTTTTCATTTAAACTGAAAAATCTCTAATTGCATAAACATGATTAATAACCTATGAAATTGGCAACACATTGATATTATATAAGCTAATATATATCATATACCATTTAATTAAACCACAAACTACCAAAAAATGGAGAACACAAGTTAAATTTTAAGAAATTTTAATTTTTATAATTTTTATGTCACCCAAAAAAACGTCATTTTTTTACTATTTTAACACAAAAATAGAATTTAAAAAAGTTCTATCTAATAACTTTTTGCGAAACTGCTCAAATATGTTCATCTACGTATTGTTATCATAAAACAAAAATAAAAAAGGGGGGTCACCGCACTTTTAACAGAGATTCTTTGTTTAACTATCCCTACCGTCTATGTCAAATTTCCTAAAATACAGCAATTAGGCGAAACCCAAGTACAGGTACATAGACTGTTAGAGATATGCATACACATTATAGATTGTTTACTATCTTAATTGGGATCACAACGGCTTACTAAAACACAACACTAATACAATATTTAGTCACAAACATAAGACCATACAGTATCAAACTCGACCTTAATCATCCATAACAGGGACTTGTTGACAGATTTCGGCATGTTTTGAAGTTTGTGATTAAATGCTTTAAATTGATTAATGTAAACAACAGGACTAAAAAGCTCCAGGAAAAAAACAAGAGTGAAATAAAAGAAAGAAAAAAAGAATAAAAAAAAGTTAACCGCACCTGGGATCGAACCACTGAGTACCTATTATGAACGTACTCGGTCATAAATGTGTGATGATTATGATAACAAAACTATTGGGTTGTGATAATAGCATCGGTGTTGCCATAAATATATCCTCGGTTAAATAAACTGCCGCAACACCCCTTAAGCTTTGACTAGTTATAACATTTCAGTGACAAGTCTGCATAAGCTGTGACATGAACAACACTTAATAAATACTGATAGTTCTTATGTCAGAAACCATTATAGTTATATCTTGAAAATTTCAGCTTCATTACTTTGGCCTCCGGTATGTGACCAAGAAGCTGCAGTTCCGATGGGTGGAGCTTGACAAGCCCCTCAAAAAGCAGCTGGAAAAATACGCCCAGCCGTCCACATCTCACGCCAACAAGTCGCCGCGACTCTACTTTGGTGTCATATTCTACATCGCCAATGCCCACAAAATACTGGACGATGTGGCAAGGTATGCATACTGTTCCACAATTATGTGAATGTATACATTTAAGAGAAGGATTTCATGGTCAAAATCTGATTTCTTTGATAGATAGACTTGTGATATTTATGACAACACCCAACTTACCCCCAAAATAATGTTGATATTAATTTCACCTAGAACTCTGGGTTTTGATGCTCAGAATTTGTGTTTGACTTGATTTTGAAGCGCTGAAATTGACATGTATGCTTAATATTGATTTACAAACATTTGGGAAAAATAGTCAAATAAACATTCTTGAACTTTCAATATTTGCGTATGGTGTTCATTTGACCCAATTGTAAAGCAACAAATAGCTTCCATTTTTCCATTTAAAGGAACAGTCCTGTATTTATGCCTGCCTGCCAATTGATTGATGTTTGCATTATTACAGATTAGGTGGATTGGGATCACATGATTAAATTTATCACATGGCACACTAATTAAATCAAGATATTAGAAAAAGAAGAATCAGGTTCAAAATTGTCAAAAACAAAACAGTGGTCATCATGATTGTCAGTAATTTGATTTAAGTTGATTTAAGTTTGTTAATATGTTTCTATTAATGCTTCAATAAAATCTAAGATAATAGTGATGTTAAGAAATAATTCTGTTTAAATAACTTGACACTTTGGACATCATTTGTATATTAAATCACTAATTCAAATATCTGTAGGTTGCTTCTTTTTCGTTAAGATGCTCAAATTAGAAATAAATTATGAGTTTTATTTTTAACTTGAATATATAATTATGAATGTGTAAGTTCATGAAAGGTTTGTGATTTGAAATTATTACAATATCAGGGCTTTTTCAGCACTGTCTGCCCCTCCGGAAAACGGAGGCATTCCTAAAGCAAATGTACCCGTTCCCAAACCAAAATTTTAAAAAAATCCCAATAAAAAAAAAGTGTCTTATGACTTATGATTATAAGAATCTATATCTAAATTGTATTTGTTAAACAACCTACAAAATATATAACCATAATTTATATGATTTTTATCCAAAATGGCCAGGAAAAGACCTGTTGTGTCAATATTTGTTGATAAAAAAAATCCCAATTTGGTTCTTTTTGTCGATACAAATTTCCCAAATTTGCCACTTTTATCGATTAAAAAATCCCAATTTGACCAGACTCCTTTTCCCAAAATGGCTGGAAAAACCCCTGAATATAAGTTTCTTAAATGAAAGTTAACAGACAGTCAATTGACACAGAATAAATAAAGTTCAATACAAAAAGTGTGAACAATTGAACATTCCTTGAAGCCTTCACTTTATGTCAGGTACCAGTACTACCTGCAGCTGAAGAATGACATTGTTGACGGCCGTCTCCCCCTAACAGTGGACCAGGTGATCAGACTGGCGGCATACAGTCTTCAAGGTCAGTGTCGTCATGGGCAACTGGGGTCATTTCTGACTGCATCATTATTTGAAATTCCAACATCATACTGTGAAAACGTGACTTAATGCTTGTGCGTAAAGTGACATCCCAGATTAGCCTGTACAGTCTTCGCAGGCTAATCGGGGACGACACTTTCCGCTTAAACTGGATTTTTTGCTAAGAAGACACTTACTCTACATAAAAAATACCTTAAGCGGAGAGTGTTGTCCCTGATAAGCCTGTGGGGACTGCTCAAACTAAACTGGGACGAAACTTGTACGCACATGCATTAAGTCCAGTTTTCCCAGCAATTAAATTTTATAAATAGAAAGAAACTGTATGATAATTTGTTAATCAAGCAATTGCTGGAGTAACATGATGCTTAAACAATATTTGAGTGAACTACATATGTACTAATTTATAATTAAACAAGATGCTGTGTTCAATAAACACTGACGCCCTCGATGGAAGCCATGTCAGTTTTTAAGTCGGTGATGTGGGTTTGTTGATATTGTTCAAAGAAATCATCCATGCAAGTATAAAAACTTTGAAGGAAGCATTATTGTTGTTAAACTAAACAGGTTATTTTTTAAATGCACTTCTCTATTCACAGTGGACTTTGACAACTACAACACTGAGCGTAATCCTGCTGACTACTTCGCAGACAATCCTGTCTTTCCAAAGGTATGCACAATATAAGTCTAACATGTTCTTCCTACATGCCAGGATTTACCCCTATATATGATAAATGCATGAGACTAAATTCTTTTTCTTTTTTTGTATCACCTTTTTCTCTGTTGTAAGTCTAAGTCTAATATGGTTGGTGGAATATTTCAGCTATAGGGTATGACCCCAGTGAGAGTTCAGATATATTCTAGATTGACAGAGATGGAAATAACCTGGCCCCAACTAGTCAGTAGCCCCCAAACTTCTTCTGGGCACCTAGATTTTCTTTGGAACATCATGTGTCTTAAATGTACTTTGGCAAAACAACAGCAATTGTCTTACTGTTATACTGTATTTCTACCTCTTGTTATACTGTATTTCTACCTCTTGTTAGAACCTGACGCGTGACCAGCAGGTAGTCCAAGAGCTGATGGGAGAGGTACTACAGGTGTACGGCCAGTTACAGGGCATTGCACCAGTGAGAGCGGAGATACTCTACATGAAGGACATACAGATGATGGACGGATACGGCATGGAATATTACGTTGCTAAGGTACACAGTGTTTGTTTTTTGTCAAATTTGTTGCCATTGTTCGGCCTCATTCTTAATCTCAAAAAGAATATATTTTTCCCAAATAACTGACTAAAATTCCTGATTGAAAGAGTTCTAAATAAAATCAAAGCTTAAGTTAATCTCCCTATCCAGTTGTATGTATTTAAACTTAGTAAATATAATATTGAAAACACTTTTATACTCAATTTTAAAGTATTTGTTAGCAAAAAAAACAAGAATAGCAATTTCCGAATTTGAGTCAAAACATCATGATTTTTGCCAATCCAAAGGACCATGACCCCATTCCCGAATTGGTGAGAAAAAACACTGGTACTTAACATGTACATATTGGGGTAGTCAGGATAACGCTCTGGTCAGGAGATAAAGAATTGTGGCCAGGTCAAAAATAATTGTGGTCATCACATAATAAATTGTGGCATGTTCTGAGAAAACTTGGCAGATGCTTGTGCGTAAATTGTCATCCCAGATTAGCCTGTGCAGTCCGCACAGGATAATCAGGGACAACAATTTCCGCTTTATGGAATTTTTCGTTTAAAGGATGTCTCTTCTTAGCGAAAATCCAGTTTAGGCGGAAAGTGTAGTCCCTGATTAGCCTGTGCGGACTGCACAGGATTTTGCCCAGTTTTCTCAGAACATGCCACAATTGTGGCAAAGACATGATGACTTGTGGTTAAGACATCATAACTTGTAGTCGAGATATATTCATTTGTTGTCACGTTATGGCTTTAGTTATTGCGGCCAAGACATGATTACTTGTGGTCACATGATGGCATAATAAATTGTGACCAAGCCCTAATGAATGGTGGTTGTATGATAACATAATAAATTGTGACCAAGACATAACTCGTGGTCATAACATAATGAGGCAAAATCACTTTTGGTCACAACATAATCAATTGTGACTAAGACTTCATAAATTGTGGTCGCAACTAAAAGACCTTCTTAATGTTAAGCTTCTTTGTTAACTGTTTGCCATGACGTATTAAATGAATTGTAGCTGCAAGATTATACCTTATAATTTAATGTTAAACTATATGTAGTTACAATTTAAAGAAAATAATCGGGTACTACTACTTAAACTCTTGGCCGTGCTATACAAAGCTATGGTCTCAAATAAATGATAAACACGCACATTAATTATTTTCATTTATGAAACTGTAGATATGGGAGTATTATTTAAAATTTGAGCAATATTTTCTGGGTTAAAGTATCAATAATGATTGCCCAGATGACGAGTTCAGGTCAGGTGAGGACACAATATTTGATTGTCTTAACAAGAAACAAAGCCCTGCTAAATACCTCTCTGCATTCATGTCAAGAAAATTGGTGTAAACTTAATGTATTTGTGACCTATTTTTACATTACAGGATGAGCGTGGGAAGGAACTGTATCTCGGGACGTCCTACTCGGGGATATTTGCTCGATACCTGGACAATCAACCCCCTGTGTTTTTCAAGTGAGCTATTTTGCGTTTTGTATGAATTCAAAAATTGGCACTTATCAAATCTTTTTTCAATTCTTTGAAGAATTTAGGATGCAATTGCGTTTTGTGATGTTTATACATTAAAAATTCACAACTTAAAAATCTAACAGGTGCCCGATTTTGCAAATTTATTTAAATTCATGTCAACAGAATTAAGAATATCCACTGTATTACACATTTATTGATCGAGAAAAAAACACATATTCTCTAAATATTGATAAAATTTAAATTATTTTCTGTTGCAGGTGGGCAGATGTGAATAAACTCCAACAGAGCAAGAAGAACTTTGAAATCGGTTCTGCTAATCGTTGTTTGCATTACCAAATGGTGCGTTCTCATTTTCATCAGAATCACTTTGTATGTTTGGTACAGGTAGAGTGTCTTTTCTGAAGGGCATTCAAAGTGTTGGGAAATGATTTTTATTAAAAAAATTATGCTATTTGATTTTATTTTAGGTCTTTTACCAGATTCATGTGACTTAGAAACTACACACAAAAAACTTTGTGATTCTTGAAAACACATAACTATATGAGCATGTATTTTAAGATGGCAAAATTTTAAAGAATTAACTTGATTGCTTACCAGATATCACAAAATTTAGGTTATTCTGGATGATTATGTGACCTTGTATGTTAGTCATAATTTCTTATGAAACTAGATTAACCCTTTGAGCGCTGGAACCGGATTTTGAAGGCCTTTGCAAACAGTTTGGATCCAGATGAGACGCCACAGAATGTGGCGTCTCATCAGGATCCAAACTGTTTGCTATTCTGATAGTGGTCTTAGAAAAAAAAATCGAAGAAAATGCTAATTTTAGAAACTCAGCAGACGACATTTTAGCAGATGACAAATTTCCCAGCATGCAAAGGGTTAAAGTGTATTATTGAAACTATATTATTTTTCTGACTGCTTGTTGTCAGTAGTCTGAGTAAGTTCTATTTCCTCTTCAGGAGGATTCTGACACTGCCAAGTACCTGAAGAGGATGTGTCTGCTGCAGCAGAAGTTCTACAAGTCGGCCATGGCCACACCTAGCAGGTACACGGGCTAGTATATGGAGGTGTAGCAGAAACAAAAACCTGATTGCTGGGCTTGTATATCTGGGCTCATGTCAAACTTTTTTTATGAATAAGTCAAGGTGCAGTAGATAATAGTTTGAAATAGAACAAGCCATGTCCTATGTATTATATGCTGTGTAATAACTACATAATAGTTGCTAATAAAGTAGGCGAGCTAGTTTGGTGTTTATGGGTTAACATGCAACAGGCATTACATGGAATGTTTTCTATTCACATATATTTCACTGACTGATGAAGCTAGTATTTAGTAAAGATTTTAAACTAGTAAATAATTAATAACGTTATTTCTCACATTTGTTTTTAGTTCCACCTTAGAAGAGTATATGGACAATGCAGAAAGCTTATCGTAAGTGGGATACTTAAATGTAGGCAACTGGACTTGCACTTAAATGATGCTTATTGGATACAGATGTATAAACATGGAATGGATTTGTTAATACCATTTGTAAAATGTGGTTGCGTTATATGTATTGATCAAGAGTATGTATACTATGTGTAAAGCCCTGTAATGTTTCTTAGTTTTACTTTTTTTATTTATTTGAGTTGCGTTCTGGGAAAACTGGACTTAATGCATGTGCGTAAAGTGTCGTCCCAGATTAGCCTGTGCAGTCTGCACAGGCAAATCAGGGGCGACACTTTACGCATACATTTGATTTTTGCTAAGTAGAAAGTTACTTAAAACGGAAAATACCATAAAAGCGGAAATTGTCGTCCCTAATAAGCCTGTGCGGACTAATTTGCACAGTCTAATTTGGGATGACATTTTACGCTCATGCATAAAGCCCAGTTTACCCCGAGCGCAGCTCAAATCTGGGACGACAATTTCAATTCCTGTGTTATAAGTATCAATTAGGAGTATGTATAATATGTAAAAGACCTTGTAATGTTAATAGATTTATCTCCCTCTGATCTGATGCAACTGGGTTTCACTTTTTTCATATTTGAGCCGCAGTCTGAGAAAAAAAGGCTTAATGCTTGTGCGTTAAGTGTTGTCCCAGATTAGCCTGTGCAGTCCACACAGGCTTATCAGGGACAACACTTTTCTGCATAAACTGGATTTTCACTAAGACTTCCTTTAATGAAAAATGCCTTTAAAGCGGAAAGTGTTATCCCTTATTAGCCTGTGAAGACTGCACTGGCTGATCTGGACGACACTTTAGGCCCATGCATTAAGCCCCGTTTTTCCATAGAGAGGCTAATTTCTATTTGATGTTTGCAGAGACCTGCAGCAGAGCACCCTGTCCCACAACAACGAGAGGAGTGTAGACGTACTGGTAGGTCTCTTGAAATCAGTGCAGAAAATGTAAAAAAAAATAAAATTATTCACTTCTCCCTGTCTGTCCTGACTTTTCCTTAACTTTATGCCAAGGGAGAAGTGACTTCTCCCTAAAATTTGACTCTAGGCCGACCCCTGATTCAGGGATGAAGAGATAATTTGAGTCTCATACTGGGAAAACTGGGCTTCATGCACATGTAAGCACATGCATAACCCTTTGAGTGCTGGAACCGGATTTTGAAGGCCTTTGCAAACAGTTTGGATCCAGATGAGACGCCACAGAACGTGGCATCGCATCAGGATCCAAACTGTTTGCTATTCTGATAGTATTCTTTGAAAAAAAATCAAAGAAAATGCTAATTTTAGAAATTCAGCAGACGACATTTTAGCAGACAACAAATTTCCCAGCATGCAAAGGGTTAAGCCTTGTTTTTCCAGAGTGAGGCTCATTTATTTCATTTTTTTTTTTGGTTAAATTCAGTAGACATTAAGTTTGTCATCATGATTTCAAATCCGTTAAAAGAAAGTTTGATTTTGTAGGACTGTGATTGGTTATAACACATAGGAGCCTGCAATATCCCTTGCCAAATTGCTAAAATGGCTTATTTGAAAACAGCTTGATTCAAATTATAATGAGTTAGATGACAAGGTCACGACCCTGACACAGATGATACAAGATGATTAAAAACTGGAGATATCTTTGTCTGATGGTTTTAGATTTTAATTGATGTTTATTGCGTGTACATTTGTTAATTTGTTAATGCTGATTTCTTTTATTAACAAGGTTGTGGAAGGATTCATGCTTTGTTGCACAAACACATATTTACATGCTGCCTTTTTTAAAATTAAGATAAGCTTTTTAGAAGGGTCATATATATTTTATTAAAAACAACAATTTATCATTTTGCTGATGTCTTACTCGTGAACGCAATATGTTTTTGTAGGAAGGGGTCACAGTTTACATCAAATGAGCCTTGTTGTGGGAAAACTGGGCTTTTTGCGTGTGCGTTAAGTGTTGTCCCAGATAAGCCTGTGCAGTGTGCACAGGCTCATGCACAGGCTCATCAGGTACAAAACTTTCTCCCCCTACACTGGATTTTTGTTTAGAAGATGTTCATCAAATAATTCCATATTAGCATGTGGGAAAGCACTTTACGCACAACTATTAAGCCCAGTTTTCCCAGAATGCGGCTTATAATTGCATTTCTTCCTGATTATAGGCAGAGTCACAGTCATCTTTGCAGTACACCGAACAAACTGGTAAGCACTGTTTTATTTTCCTGTCCTCTTGCAGTAAGCCTGATATGGCTCTCACAATGGCTAAATGTGGGTGCATGGATAGTGTTTTATCCAGACCGTTTTAGTGTGGCGCAGCGCCACGCCCCTTTTTTGTAGCGCCTCGCTGCCCCTTTCAAAGCCAATCAGCGCCACGCTGCCCTTTTCAAAGGCCGCCGCCCTGCCCTTTCATGAGCACCCGCTGTTTTCCGCCATGCGCGACCTTATTGATTACATCTTAATTGCCTCTTAACCAAGCTTCTAAGCCGACTATATTATCAGCGAAGATTCGCGCGGTTGTGAATTAGTCATGCGTGAATAACCATGTGTCAATATCAATCGATAAATTCAGTGGCTTTGTTACACTAATCGGTCCGTAATGTGTATTCCTCCACGATACAATCCTGCACAGTTACTTTGGAGACTTGATGAAAACCTCGATGTTATTCACGTGGAAATTGTGCATTTCATGCATAATTCAGTTATATCAAAACATTTATTTTTAAGCGTCATTAAATTAAAAAAAAACACACCATTTGTATCTGTATCGTTATCGTCTTTAAGATAATTAATTATTGAAAGAATTACTGTTACGTATACTAATTAAACAAAATGCGAATCGCGTATTAGCGGACATATTATACGATTTTAAATTGCTATGCGCACCTGTCGCTTACATCATTTTAACAAGATGGCGGACTATACATTAAAAAATAAATTGTGACTCTGCAAAAATGGCAAAACACGATCGAATTAACGATGGAATTCATACATTTAGAAAGGGATTGATGAAATGCCTCTGATAATCGACGATGCATAACACGTTTTAGATACCAACAACATATTTATGAGTAATCTTATCAGTGGATGTATGTCACGTACACGAGTGTTTGTAAATAGTTAGTGTTCAGTTTACTCGCAAAGTTAAAACATCTGAAAAGATAATCGTTGGAAAATGGGATAAGACAAACATGGTTTCATTTATATGTTAGTGAATCTGTGAAAAATCAGATTCGTATGCATATATTGCTTTATTATGTTTGTTGTGCTGTACAGTTTACTGAAACAGCATGGAAGTTAAATGGACATTGCAAGGTAAACATATTAATATTAATTAAAGTAAGTTAAATGCATCAATTACCATTAAATCATGTGCTTGTTTATATATTTATGTTTTTTCCCACAACTGCCTCTGATGCGATTACATGTTTCTCCCAAAACCAGGTATTCATGGAACGTTTTTGCCCTTTTTGCCTAAACTGCGCGTTAAAATGCCCTTTTTGAAAGTAATGCGCCATGCCCCTTTGCCCTCCCGGATAAAACACTAATGGATGTATCCATCCAGTGATTTTATTTTGCTCTATATTACAGCCGCTTACAGGCGGTTTCCCAATAACAAAAAGTAAAAAAGACTGTTTCTCAATGGCAAGTAGTAACATTTTTTCCCCAAAATCTGACCAAAATTTACCCAAAAAAGATGCCAAACTTTTCCAATAAACTCAATAATTGGTTTATTGAGTTCATTACATGTATACAGCACTTTAATTCCCTAGCACTTAATAATATAAATTTAAGAAAGCAGTTAAATATGCACTTATAAACAATTGGTGTACTGTTATTTATAATCATATTAATAATATTTAATTTTTCCCAATGTTATGGTTTATTGCTTTTTTTCCCAATCAAAAAGGCACAGGCTGTAATATGTAAAGCTAAAAACAAATCCCTGCCATCTGAACTTGTGAGAACTGTAACTTCATCATTCATTATGCACATTACGAAATACCGCAGATGTTTGCCTTGTGGCGACAACATTTCACGTTTAAAACTTGTGTTGCTAGCCTGATGTCAGAAGACAAAGGTCAAAATGGGCATATCGGTAATCAGGGCTTTCATTTATGGAAGTCACTTCCAGTTTTTAGCGCATTACTTCCATAACTGCAAACATAAAAGCGTGAGAACTTCCAACATATATAACTTTGCGTTCGAAAGCGTTCCCTTAGTGATTGCCTTGATTATTTCAAGTGTGTATGTCCCAGTCCCAAACTTACGGTATCAGCTTTGAATACAAAAAAATGAAAATATGGATAATGATTATTTCAAGTTCAAATTTCATCATATTTCCTCTTGTTTCAGTTTATGTTTAATTTGATTCATGTATCTGCCGCGCTCTGGCTAAACAGGGCTTAACGCATGTGCGTAAATTATTGTCCAAGATTAGCCTTTTCAGTTCGCGTGCAGGAACGACACTCTCCACGTTTATGGAAGTTTTTGTTTAAAATTTGCTTCTAAATGAAAATCAAATCTAGTCAGATAATGCTGTCCCTAATAAGCCTGTGAAACCTGCACAAACTAATCTGATTAACAACACTTAAAGCATGTGCAGTAATTTCTGTTTTTCCAGAGCGTGGTGCATAAAGAACATTTCATCTATGCATGTCTTATTGGAAAGTATTTCTTTTATTTATGTTGTATTATTCTAAACTTTCATGATTGTCTAACTTTCTAAGATTCAAGATCTGAGAACACAGATGAGTACTATAACCAGTCGCAGACCAGTTTGAACACGTCGTCACCTGACCTGACCTCGTCGTCAGGGCAACCATACCGGCGAGCATCCTCTGCGTCCATGGCCAAGTATCAGCAGCAGCAGCTGCAGCAGCAACAGCAGCTCTACGAGCAGCAACATCAGGTTCATTTACCTTATTCAAACCTATTTTGTTTTTGCGTGATTACATCCTAAGGCTTATTGAAACACTCTTGAGTCTGTTTCCTGGGTAGAACCAGTACTTGGTGTCTTTGGAGGAGATCGAAAGAATGCTCTCACAGTGGGGATTGAAACCCATAAACTCCTGGTTGCTATATCCACGACGCCACGACAACCATTTTAATAGAATTCAATTTTAATTGAATTGTAAGTTGTAGTTGTTTAGGGTTGGCAACATAATAGCCGATAAGTGTGTCCAGTTTTGAAATTGATTTTTTTTTTTAACAAAATTAAAATGATTAATTGCCTTAACAATTGGATAATTATTAACAAAAAATCAGAATCTTGTCAATAATAGATTTTCAAATTAAACTTAATTTGATTGACACATTTACATACTGTATTATGATTATTTTGGTTAAAATACCAACAATTACATCAATGTAATTGTTATGATAGTAAAAATATATTGATAGCATCATACAAGATTTGTTTGTTATCTTACTGATAAATTCGGAAGGCAACATTGTTATTTCTTTGTCTGTATTTTAATAAAGCCCACAGATTCAAACAGCTATTCAACTGAGACTACTTTCTGATATATTTTACATCCAGACAATGTAACAATACAGTTTGTTGCATCACTCATTGAATCTTGCTCTGGGAAAACTGGGCTTAATGCATGTGCATAAAGTGTCATCCCTTTTCGCCTGTGCAGTGCGCACAGGCTTATCATGGACGAAACTTTCTTCTTTTATTGAATTTATCTTTTAAAGGAAGTCCCTTCTAAACAAAAATCAAGTGTAGGCTAAATGTGTCGTCCCTTATTAGCCTGTGCGGACTGCAAAGGCTAATTTGGGACGACACTTAACACACATGCATTAAGCCCAGTTTTCCCAGAATGAAGCCCAATTAAAACCCCTTTACTGCTCTGTTTGCAGCCACAGCACCCTCACTATGCCCCGTCTGAAGAGGCCTTCACCCCCGGCCCCTCACTGGACCCCCACTACCCCAGTAGACTGGCGGCCCTTCCGGCGTACCGGCCCGCGCCGAGCTACGCCAGGGTAATGGAGCAGAAAATGAGTCAGATGAACCAAGCACACCTGCAGCACGTGCACCTCAGCAGCCAGGCCCTCCACGTTCAACCTGATATCAACCAGAATATCACCAACACAAACATTTATGCGCAGAAGGAAGTGTTAGCGTACAGCCAGCCTAACATCAGTGCTCACGCAGGGTATAGTCAGCCGAATATTAGCGATGTACCGATAAACTTCCCTTCTGAGGGTTATCGGGGGCAGATGCAAGGGTCCCCAGTGCGCAATTATCCGAGTCATTCAGTATCAATGTATCCGGACATGTACCAAGGTCATGGTGGCTATGATATGAACTATCGTTACGACGGCAGGCAGACGAATCTCTCAGTGCAGCCCACCTACAGTTCTCCAGAGCTCACTACGCAAGGCCTGCCACAGGACTATGCGGGAAATGCGATGTTTAACATGGATCAGGCCTACGTTTATCACTATAAACCTCCGCCGCCTTACCCAAGGGCGAGCAACTCTACCCCGGATCTTGCTGCACAAACAGGCAGTCATGGCTCAATGAACAGTCCAGATCTGATCTCTAGAAAGCACATGGCGCATTCGGCTTTCAGTAGTTCGACTAACATCGAAGAAAGCGTGGAGAATCTCACGGACTCGATCCCAGAGGTTTTGAATGTTGACGATCCGGCAAATTACAATTCAAATCTTCCGGCTCAGAGTGAGACAGATGATGCTTCCAGCGATCACTCCAATTCCACTTTCCATGTAAAAGAGACAGACAGTGAGACAGAAGAGACATTTGTACGATCGATTCCGCAGCGACAAAGCAGCCAATCCAAAGTCACGGTGAGGCGCATTCCGTCAAACAAGGCAACTCCACAGTCGATGATAAAGGAGGTGGCCACGAAACGGGAAAGTTTTCGAAGGATGATGATTGCGAGATCTGGCTCATTCACCCCGGGAGTTCTAAACGAGAACTCGAAAAGGATCACGCACAATAATCGATCTCTAAGATCGAAAACGAAGAACAGCATCGAGGAGCATATCTTAGAAACAAGTCGTGGTTCACAAGGCAGTGAAACGGTGAAGGATCCAGTTCGAGAGAACGTGAAAAATGTTCTGAACAAGGTGGCACAAAATGCAGAAAACAATGTAGACAGTGCAGCTTTTAAATCGCAATCTAAGGAAATTTTGAGGAGCCAGAGCGACACAAACAAGGCCCAGAATAAAGTCAAGATTGTGCACGAGAAGTCTGTGTCAGTCGACAGCAGTCAGGAGCGACAGCAGCTCCTCAACAAGCTGAAACACAACGAGCCTGATGTGGAGACAATCAGGGAGCAGGACCAGCCCAGGGGGTCACTAGAACGGCTAGTGGATTACGACGATTCCGATTCAGACTCAGAAGTCCCGCAGTCGCCAATTGGGCCTCTGAAACTGGCGGCCATGAATGGCCTGACAATGTCGCGGCCAATGGTGCTGGCGCTGATGAACGATGAGACGAGAGCACCCAAGGATGAACGGGTATTGCTTTTGGTTGTATAATAACATAAGGGATCTGCTTATGAGCTTCCCTTTTGAAGGTTACCATCCTTTACCCATTATTTAGTTGACCAATACTTCATTCTATTTTAAACAATATAAGGGCTTATCATCATTTAGACAAACAAAAATAATATTGTTGTAAAATTTCCAATTGTAAATGCAAAAATAATTCCAAATTTCCCAAAGTTCAGATAAGCAAATAATGTTATTTAGAAAAAATACTACATGTGTATATAATTATAATCCCCTAAATTATTTATTAACATGGCCTATTCATTCCTCCTGATTAATATTATGTTTGTTTGTATTTTATTTCTGAAGAATTCAATTCTTAAACATTGTTATTCGTAGAACTTAAGCTAATAATTAAGCAATTAAACAATTTTATTCACACCAAATTGAAGTGTGAAGTGTTGAAATGTCAAACTAATTTTGTAAATTGTATAAATATCTTAATATTTATTCATACACATACCATATAAATGCTATGCATTTAACTTTTTTTATGCCTCCGAAGGTGGGCACATAGTGATCGCACTGTCCGTCTGAAATTTTTTCACACTTTGCGTTTAGGTTTCGAAAAATGTAGAAAAACACTTTGTGTTTAGGTTTAGAAAAATGTGGAAAAAAGGGGCATATGTCATCCTATGGTGACAAGCCTAGTTTTTTATCACTTCAGAGAAGAGTGTTGGAAAAGAAGCTGTCAGAGAACACCATTTTTAAAGAGTTTGAAGAGACACCAAAGAAGCTCTCCGAGCTTGAATGCAGCGTGGCAAAACTTCCAGAGAATACTCTACGGAACAGATTCCGCGATGTTGTCCCCTACGATTGCACAAGAGTGAAACTGAATCCTAGAAAAGACAACTCCTCTGGTTACATCAATGCCTCACATATCAAGGTAATTAACCATTTTTGTTGAGCCCACATGCAGAAAGCTTAGTCAGCTCTGTCAAAATGTTGAGTTCATTGTTCCAATCTGTATCATGCATCATGTAATTAAAAAATAACTCACCACAATGTTCACCATGTGGAGACCACTTATTACATGTGAGGCTTGTGTCCCTAGGATAAAGGTCAAGGTCGTGCTTCAGTGTGTTTTTTTTTCATTCAAATTCGGGGCCGGCCCCATTCCCAATGGAAAAAAGTATATATTTTCCCCAAATGTGACCTAAAAATTCTCAATTCCATTTTTTTTAGATCACAACATTTAGTTTTTATCCCATCCAGCTCTACAAGTTACACCTTATTTAATATAATATTTAAAACACAATTTCATTTATGAAGCATTTGTTAGCCAAAAAACAACAACACTAATTTCCCAATTTTGGTCAAAGCGTCGCGATTTTTCCCAATCCAATGGGACACGGCCACATTCCCAAAATGGTGAAAAAAGACACTGTGCATAGACACCAGGGTTTAATTTGGGCACAATACAGCTTGTCTGGACTCCTAACATCATCATTCATCATTTTTAGTCGGCTGTTTTCGAAGAAAACTCGAGGTTTTGTCATAGCCCTCTCGTCCGCCGTCCGCGGCGTGCTAATACTTTGACATAGGCCTTTACTTTTGCAATATTAAAGATAGCAACTTGATATTTGGCATGCATGTGTATCTCATGGAGCTGCACATTTTGAGTGGTGAAATGTCAAGGTCAAGGNTCGACCTGCACATTTTGAGTGGTGAAAAGGTCATGGTCAATCATGACCTTCAAGATCAAAGGTCAAAAAAACAAAATCCAAGCACCCACAGCCGAGCGTAGGCACCCGCTATGCGGTGCTCTTGTTATTGAGAGTTGGGTTAAATCCTACAAACACTTGCTGGAAGATTACTTCTGGAAGATTACTTAAGTATTTGTATAAGAATTGTTTAACTATATAATTTGTGTTCAAAGTACACAATACTTTTATTTTAAAGGGTGATAAAAATGTCTAAACATTATAAATGGTCATGTCAGGTCTCAAGAAACCAATACTAAATTTGATCTATCATCCTTTCTAAATATACGTCATGTTCTTGCTCTCATTCTTGCATTCTTTGATGTTAATGGTTCCAAGTACCTCGTCAGGTTTTATAACCACCTTTTTAAGTTTAGTTTAAGTTTTTAGTTCCTAAATGAGTCTTGTTAACCATTTAAAATTCAATATAACGATCACCCTTGCTTGCTTCTTTTGCCAAACTTAACAACGCAGAAAGTTTCATTATTACTTTTTTTAATTTTTTTTGCTTAGTTTCTCAAAAAAAGTTTGTGAAAGAGCATTATTTTCCTTATCTCAATTGACTGAATTCTAATAAAATACCAGTATTCAATCTGTAGATAGGAGGTGCAAACAAAGTGTGTACTCTGTAAGCTCTATAGCAGGGACAAAAAAATGAGGTTGCCTGTATGCACGGGGCAAGTAGATTTCGGTCTGGGCAAGTCAATGTCAAAATTTGGTAGTCAGAATGGCAACTAGCTTTTAATAAAAGCTTTAACAGTTTCCCTCAGTTTATAAGTTTATTTAAAAAAAGCATGAAGATTTAGAAGATCATATAAGGGCATAATGCATCGAGTCATATTAGCAATTTTATAATATTGTCTGATTTTGTTTTGTTAAAAATAAATATAAGATAATTTTGACTTGATTCTGGGCTTTTTACTCTTTAGCCAAAGTACTAGAGATCGTTGACCGTCGGGGCAACATACTGTGAAATGTTTCTATCCCTGTATAGCTTTGTGTGTGTTTTCCGATTCACAGCTGACAGTAGGCCAGAAGCTGTGGTGGTACATCGCTACGCAGGCTCCCATGGACTGCACGCCCGTGGACTTCTGGCAGATGATCTGGGAACAAGAAGTGGAGGTCATCGCCATGCTCACCGCTCTCATGGTACGCAATGATCGAGTAGATTTGAGCCTCGTTTGGGGAAAACTGGGCTTTATGCTTGTGCGTAAAGTGTCGTCCAAGATTAGCCTGTGGAGTAGGCACAGGCTAAATCAGGCACGACACTTTCTGCTATGATTGAAATTTATGTTTAAAGGAAGTCTGTTCTAAACATAAATCCAGTTTAAAAGCATGTTCCAATTAAGCAGTGAAGTGTGTTTGATGTAATCCAATCATACATTGATGATTGTTCTGGGAAACATATACAGATTTACAGTTTGAGAGTATGTAACTTTCCAAATGGTTCATCTTTTACCATTCAGTATCTTATTTTAACATTCTTTGCATTGCAGCCCTATTATTATTGTGGTTCTATTCGATGTTTCAGGAACCTGGCCTCATTGTTGTGTTTCAATTCTTTGTTTCAGGAACTTGGTCGGCCCAAATGTTACCCGTACTGGCCGCAAGATCCCGGCCCTGACGATAAACTGGTCTTTGGAGACGTAAGCTTATATTAGAACATTATTTTAATCCGAATTATGTTAAAATTTGCCTTGATGACCATATTTGAGGATGCTGGGGAACAACTTGGCTTACTGAATGTGCGTAAAGTGTCGTCCCACATTAGCCGGTGCAGTGTGCACAGAAAATAAGGGACAACACTTTCCCCCTATACTGGATTTTCTTTTAGATAAGACCTCCTCTAAATGAAAATTTCTATGAAAGCGGGAAGTGTCGTCCCTGAAAAGCCTGTGCGATCTCTTTTAAACCAAAACTTTCATAAAAGTTGAAAGTTTCTTCTTTGATTAGCCTGTGCAGATTGCAGTTTTCCCAGAATGCGGTCCATATTTGTGTGCTCTTGTTTTCAGATCAGCTGTTGGTCAAGTGTTGACACTTTCGTGATTCCCCTCTGGCTTTGAAATTTTAAATTAACATTTGTACATAAATGCTTAATCTGGGATTTAATCAAAATTCATGAAGAAAAATATTAGCCAGATTTTTAGCTGGTTGAATTGATTTCATTTTTTTTCATCATTATATAATCATGAGTTCACATTTGCATATTTGATAAGGTGTTCACCTTGCAACTATAGGCCAAAGGTTTATGTACCACTCTGGGAACATTTTGAAATTCTTTAATAAAACAATATGTGAAGTTGGAATAAGACATCAAATTTTGGAATAAACTCTTTTTTTTTTTTAAATTCATTATATGCCTTTTTACCTGTTTTATAAGTAATTTTGACAAAATAAAATAGACACTTGTATATACATGTATCATTTCATCATTTAAATTGATTTTTCTACGAAACTGGATGTTAAATTGGATTGTTTGAAAATCTTTAAAATACGAAACGAGAGTCTTGTTTGAGAAAATCACCAGATTGATGTAAATTCCAAGTTTGATGTCTTATTCCAAATTCACGTAATGGAGTGCTCTTTCCATATTCATTAAGTTCTGGTCCTTCTCAGGAAATGAACTCAAGAATGTCTTGATTTACTTAAGGCTTCTGAAACAATATTAAAATATACAATTAATAGGTTTCACCTTAAAACTTGAAACCCATTTCCAGTACCAAGTTCAGCTGATGTTCTCCAATGACTCCGTCTGCTACGTGACAAACCTTATCACGCTGCGCCACATTCCCTCCAAGAAGGAGCGCCACGTGTGGCATCTACAGTACACGGACTGGCCTGACCATGGCTGTCCAGACGATATGTATGGGTTTTTAGGTAAGAGACGTTTGATGCCCACATACTAGCTTTTCTATTTTAGCTGCGCTTTAAGAAAATGGGGCTAAATGCATTGTGTAAAGTGTCGTCTCAGATTAGCGTTTGCAGTCCGCACAGGCGTATCAGGGACGACACTTTCCGCTTTTATTGTATTGTTCATCTCAAGGAAGTCTCTTTTTAGCGAATATCCAGGTTAGGCAAAAAGTGTTGTCCCTGATAAGCCTGTGGGCACTTCACAGGCTAATCTGGGACGAACCTTTATGCACATGCATTAAGCCCCATTTTCCCATAGCAGGGCCCAATTCAAAACTGTTCTCTCCAGGTTTCCAGGATAAGATAGAGTCTCTTCAGCTTAATGCATGTGCGTAAAGTGTCATCTCAGATTAGCCTGTGCAGTCCGCACAGGCTAATCAGGGATGACACTTTCCGCTTTTATATAATTGTTCATTTTATAGTTATAAGAAATCTCTTCTAAATGTGAAGTGACGTCCCTGATTAGCCTTAGCAGACTACACAGGCTACTCTGGGACAACACTTTAGACACATGCATTAAGCCCTGTTCTCCTATGCCGGGGCTCAATTTAAAACCATTTATTCCAGGGTTCCTTGATGAGATAGAGTCTGTTCAGCGTCTGGCTGAGGAGGGGAGTGGCAAGAAGTCGCCCCTGGTGATCCACTGCAGCGCCGGCGTGGGGCGCACCGGAGTCGTCATACTGACCCAGATCATGAAGTGGTGTCTTGACTCCAATCAGGTACATTGGGATTTGTAACCGTGGCAACTAGCAGCTACAGTAAAATCATTATAATTTGTGACGGATCCATGCATTGAACACAACACATCTGTAAATGACTGACACAAATTCCTTATGTTTTTTTCCCAATTAAAAGTCCACGAATTTACATGTACTTGTCTATTAAAAAGTCTTTTTTCACCATAAAATTTCATCCCTAACAAAAAATATGATTTTACAGTATTTTATAGAAAGCTGTTGCATTTTAAACTTATTACCGGGTGGAAATTTTTTAAGGGCCTGCTATATGTTTAAAAGTCATGGACTAGGTCTGGGAACATTTAAATGGTTTAGAACAGTTTTCAAAGTATATTTAAGTTTGAAATTTGTATCATCTTTACCCTAAATTTAAAAATAATAATTCATCATTTGCTAATGGTGGTAAAGGTCTATATGACATTAGCCGAATTTCCTTAGAAAAGCTTCTGTTAACATTCATTTTAACATCCCATCTGGATGTCATTGACAAAATAACAACACATAGATTAACTACCTTATTTCCGGACTTTAGAAATATACTAGTTTTATGCAAGACAAGCTTCTTTTTATTCCACACTAACCCAGTCTTCTCTATGTGTTGAACATATAAAAGACACAACATTTCATTCAACATGACAAATATTTTAATAACTTGTATGAGCAGGCAACATTAGCACCTGGATGATTAAAATATACTATGTGTAACTTGTATTTAAAAATATACTTAACAGGCTCTAGTGTTTAATCTCAAGCTGCTTAGCTGGCCCTTTATTACCACTAAGCTGCCTTTAATTACCGCTGATCTTCCCTTGCAAAGAACGCATGTACCTTTCCGTTTTGATAAAAACTGCCCAATCACCCATTCAACTTATCTTGTAAACACATCAAGCCATCACTTGTAAACACATCAAGCCATCACTTGTAAACACATCAAGCCATCACTTGTAAACACATCAAGCCATCACTTGTAAACACATCAAGCCATCACTTGTAAACA
>VMBQ01001971.1:30540-60718 GCA_007657795.1 Dreissena rostriformis
CGCATTTTTTTTTTTTTTTTTTTTTTTTTTTTTTTTTTTTTTTTTTTTTTTTTTTTTTTTATTTTTTTTTTTTTTTTTTTTTTTTTTTTTTTTTTTTTTTTTTTTTTTTCATTTTTAAAAGATAATGTAATAAATGACCACACCCCCACATTTTAGCTAAAATTGCCATAACTTCTTTATTTATGATCAGATTTGATTCATACTTTGACAAATAGATGAGCGGTCTGCACCCGCTAGGCGGTGCTCTTGTTCTATGTTTTATGCTTACAAAAAATTATGCAAAATTAACCATTTAAAAAGTATTACATGTTTATGGAATATTTATGTAAAAAGACCTTAGTAAAAAAATGTGTTGAGTTTAGACATGGTGCGATTAAAGAAATCGTGCGAAGTCTTACATGAGAAGCTTGCATACATTGGCCCTGGGCAACCCATGTTAACAGTGCTTGATTTCTTTTCGTTACATTTGATGATGAAGTTGCTGACGAATGCATTCCCAAAATATCACATTGTCAAACATTGTGCAGATCAGTATTTACAGTTCATATTTTATTACAAACTGTACAAAACTACGTATTGTTGTTGTTTAAACTATGTTTCTGTTCGCCTTTATAGAAAATTAACGAGTTGAATTACTTCCACACATTTCATGCTGTATTGTAAGTTAATTTTTGCTTTAGTGCTGCTTGATATCAATAATGTCACTATTGCATTTGACAATACTTATCATCATTTTGGATGCCACTTGTTACATATTGTGCAACATTTTTGTGTTTGTAATCACACATATACTTAACCCTTTGCATGCTGGGAAATTTGTTGTCTGCTAAAATGTCGTCTGCTGAATTTCTAAAATCAACATTTTCTTCACTTTTTTTCAAAGACCACTATCAGAATAGCAAACAGTTTGGATCCTGATGAGACGCCACGTTCTGTGGCGTCTCATCTGGATCCAAACTGTTTGCAAAGGCCTTTAAAATTCGGTTCCAGCGCTCAAAGGGTTATGCTTTAATTTAATCTTTGTGCGATTATTGATGAACTATGCAATCAGTTTGCTGGGTCTAGTTATCAACATGTTTTTTAATGAAATTTATTGATAATGTGGGTTTTATATCATCACCAAAATCATTGTAATTATTTGATATAGAAGATATTTTTGCAAAATTAATTCTTCATGCTTTTATTTTCAATTCTTCATTATACGATTCTTAATTTAAATAAATATGTAATGGTATTATTTGAAGTAGAAATCTCTGGTCATGTCCATTAAACATAAGAGTTAATAAATGTATACCATATTGTTGATTGCCTATTTTTCTGTGATAAATACGGTTGTTTTGATAAGTTTTGCAAAGTGTGACACAATCTCATAATTTGCCAAAACTGGTGGATATCTAGAACTTGTTTGCAATCGTGCCAACCTGTATCTATTTTGCCACATCCATGGTTGTATTCATATGAGCCTCATTTTGGAAAAAAAAAACTGGGCATTCCGCACAGGCTAATCAGGGACAACACTTTCGCTTTTATGGAATTTTTAGTCTAAAGGAAGTTTCTTCTCAACGAAAAACCAGTCTTGGGCAGAAAGTGTCGTCCCTGATTGCGGACTGCACAGGTTAATCTGGGACGACGCTTCACGAACATGCATTAAGCCCAGTTTTCTAAGAACAAGGCTCATATGATCTTAGTTTGTGGGCCAAACTATTTCCATTTTTGTTCTCAAGCGTTTAAATTGAAAATTCAAATATGTCATCACCATGAAGTGTAGAAAATTACGAAACCTTTTTTATGACTAATTGACAAATACAAAAACTCCTTAGTTGTTTGCCCTTGTTCCCAGCTAACAAAATGGTGCGTATAAGTCATGTTTGTGAGTAGCTTAAAGTATCACAATTTTACTCCAGGGACTGCATCAATAAGTATATTCAGTATAAACTCTGAACCTTAACTTCGAAATCTTGATATTTTTACTTCATTTCATGGTGATATGACATTGTTCTGTGTATTAATTATGGAATTAGAGGAGTGAATGTACTGTAATTAAATATGATATTTTATAATATGTCAAATAAAGTGTTGTGAATCTTTGTACATATTGTGATAACTTTCATGTACATGAATTGCTATTAATTGTGTTGTTAAATTCATAATCAATTTTGGAATCTCATTATCTGTTCAAAATGGCGTAATTTACTTTTTTCAATAATATTTTCCTTCCAACCACATTATTGTCAGAATTTCTACATCTTAGTTGTGCAAAGTGTCTGTATATTTGAATGTTAAGTCCATTTCGATCTTTTCAATTTACAACTCCCATAACTGTCCTGCATTATGTTTTCTTGTGCAATATTGTTTGTCTGTTTTCAGTTAATGCATGTAGTCACAATACATAGTCATAAAATGCATTGAAATTAGATTCTCTCAAAACCAATTGCTCCAATATTTGTTTAGCAGTTTACGCTCTACTTGAGCTCAATTAAAAATGATTTTAATTAACACTAACTGTAACCATCTTGTTTGCAATTGTTATTTCATGGTTTATTGTAGTTCACCATTTTACCTTAAGTCTGTTCCAGGAGTAGACTAACAGTGTGTACAATCCTTACCAATTCAAATAGTGTATCATATGTAAAAATCATAAATGTATTTGATTTGTAGCATACTGTAGCCTTTTTTGTTTTGTACTTAGTTTCTTCAAAAATCATTTTTGATAGCAGAAACAATTATGTTAAAATATTGTTGTCAACATTTAATTTGTTTTTCAGTAGATAGCTATATAAGATGTATTTTGCATACCCGTTTCCTAACGCCAGTTTGTTTGCTGTTGGAATAGCCTAAGTGCATTTGTTCAAGCTCTATGATCAGTGATTACTAAGCAAGATGACTACAACTATCATGAATAAATATAGTGCTGTTTAGCCTTTTCACTTGATAATCAAGAGTTTCATATGAGTTTTCGTGTTTGAAGTTTGTTTTACTTTGTTATTCTAATTTATGGCGATATATATATATACATCTTGCCAGTTTAGTTTCCTTTTGTCTCAATCAATATATCTCATACCTTATTATTACAAACATAGCATGGCATGCTTCAATGTGAAATACAGTGTCGTTTATATTTTCCCACTGTTAAATTGTTGATTTTAATAATACATTATTAAATTAAATGTTAAAATACGTATGTTATACTAAATGATTTATTTTAAATAATAATAAAACTTAAACTTGCCTTGTTTGTGTTTGGTCTTGCTGATCTCAAAAAATATTGCACACCATATATTCAATTTTAAATGAAGACACTTAAAACTAATGTACAAGTTAGAAATTGACATAATACAGTGACCTTCCTACACATACAAGATGATCGACGAATGACCAATAGACTGATCCCGGAAAAGCATGAGTTTAGAAAACCCCACAAATCACCCCGGTACAAACAACGCTGATCCATTATATCAACCAAAGATAGCTTACTTTAAATCATAACGGTTGATACGGTGTGTGATTTTGAAAGGATTATAAATGAGTCAGCTTTATTTGTACCAGCAGATTAGTGGGTTTTTCCAAAAAGTTGCTTTTTCCTTGATACATATATTACACAGGTGTTCTGAACAGTACTTTAATATCCCATAGGTGTGATGCAATTGTATTGACATCACTCTGGCTCAGTGCATTCATGTTCTCATACCTGCCCTGAACAGCCTATTCAACAATCCACTCCTGCACTTCACACCTAATGGGTCCCTATACACCCACTGAGCCTTATAACAGTGCATTTATGTTTTCATATTTGCCTGGACACCCAATGTAGCTATCAACTATTGCACTTCAGAATAAATGAGTCCCTATTCACCCAATAAGACTTAAATAAGTGCATTTATTTGTTCATGCCTGAACAGCCTATTCACCAATCCACTATTGCACTTCACACTGAAAGGGTCACTGTTAACAAACTGAGCCTTGGACGAAATACTTTTCTTAAAACTGTAATGATCTATAGAAATTCGCATGTTGAGTCTTATTTGGAATTTAATGCCTCAACATCAATTGTTTTTTTTTTAATTGTTATGACTTCAGGATTAAGATATTGCCCATGAATATATTCAAACTCTGAAGTATGTTTTTTATTATATTTCCCAAGTATGTTTTCTTGGGTCTAAGGTCTTAGTAAAGGTTGGTGAATACGGGCCCAAGGCAAGACAGATGTCCACTAAAGAACAAAACGAGAAATTGTTTTCTAAAAAAATATGCGTACAACCTATGTTTTGCTGTTCACTAACAAAACCTTTATTAAGAATGATGTAAAAAGAGTGGATCAATACCAAACAATATTAAAATGCACAAAGTTCTGAGCACAGAACAATGTCAAATAATTGTTTATTCATTGTCTTCAGCATTACAACAAGTGGGTGAATATATGCTCTTGCTTTTACATTCATGTACTAATTTCACAGCACTTATTTGGTCTATTGATAGTAATATTACTATTTGCCTATCACTATATTTTAAACTAGAAATGGCGCGGCAGAGGCCAACGCGTATCCCCACGCCGAATGTTTGACCCAGGTGTGCCCCAGGGTTGGTAATGGGGCCATGCATAGTTGATATTGACCTTGTCATACGAGAAGTTCAGTATCAATTAGAAGTGAATTGGTGTAAAAATGAAGAAGTTATAGTAAAAGGCAATTTTGGGTGGGTGTGACCTATGTGGGCAGGGCGCCCCAGGGCTGGTAATGGGGTCATGTATAGTTGAGATTGACTGTATTGTCATAAGAGAAGTTCAGTATCAATTTGAAGTGAATCGGTATAGAAATGAAGAAATTATAGTAAAATAACCTAAAAAAAAGAGTGAAAATCTCTGACCCGGCCCCACCCCAACCCCCATAACTTTTGACCCAGGGGTCAGATCAAAATTCCAAATAGTGCAGGGTTGCACATATGCTCATAGCTACCACGTGTGTAAGTTTCAAGGTTCTAGTGCTTATAGTGTAGGAGGAGATAGTGGCCAGGACGGACGGACGGACGGCGGAGATAACCACAATATCCCCACGCTTTTCAAAAAGCGTGGGGATAATAACACTTAAGTTTCTGCAAACTCTTAAGTATGATATCACAAAGAAGGGAACATGTTAACCATTGAACTTGTTTCAGTAGTTATATTTTGACAACTTCCCAAACAGTAATACATGTACATTCTAAAATCATATGGCACATTTTCATGACTCGCAGATTCTCTGAAGCATTTTACCCAAGATGCTACTCACAGCTGCTAACAATACAGTGCAGGGACAGTACAAACTTGGTGCTTTAGTCATAGTCGTTTACAGTGAATAGTTCAAATGATAATTTATCTATTTCTTTCTCATTGGTAAACACTGCCTTGTCCACCCTCGACTCTGGGCTTCCTTCGTCTTCCAGCCAGCTTTTCCTGAAAACCAAAACAACATACTTAAAACATATTTATTTTAATTTGATTGCATCAAAACTGTAAGGCTTATTAAGACGATCTCGAGTCTGTTTCCTACATAAGAACAAGAACTTGGTGTCTTTGACATCCCAGTCACTAGACGGACACCATATCCCATATGTGGCGTGTTCTGAGAAAACTGGGCAAAATGCTTGTGCGTAAATTGTCATCCCAGATTAGCCTGTGCAGTCCGCACAGGCTAATCAGGGACGACAATTTCCGCTTTTATGGAATTTTTTGTTTACATGATGTCTCTTCTTAGCGAAAATCTAGTTTAGGCGGAAAGTGTCGTCTCGGATTAGCCTGTGCGGACTGCACAGGCTAATCTGGGATGACACTTTACGCACGAGCATTTTGCCCAGTTTTCTCAGAACACGCCACATATGCCAGGGCGTATAAGATGAAAAACATGCTTTATACTTTGTCTGTGATGTTTAAGGAACCTCTGATAAACTGACACATCTTTTGCAAGTTTTGTCCCACGTAAAAGCGTTTTTCGGGTTGCTTTTACTTCAGAGAATTCATCATGAAGGCACAATAAGCGGAAGCTATTACATATTATTATATTTCACAGACAGATGTATACAGGCTTCAACTTCTCTCTCCAGGGAACTTATGCGAATTGATATGAGCTATTTAATTTGTGTAAACAAGTCATATGCGCTGACTTCCAATTTTGCAACGGCAAAATCACAACGAGTCACTATTAAGAAATATTTTTGAACAAACAACATTTCCATGACATTCACCAATACTCCAGCTACCAATACATAGAAGAGCCAGCACCCATTTCCAATGTGGATGCCCTCTGCTGCCTTTTATATTGCCCTGACTTAATTCTTATTTCTTAAAATTTGATAATTCAGCACTCAATGCTTATGCTGTGTCTTAATTTCCAAATCCCTGTTATCCCAATGCTTAAATCACTACAATAACACTAACATGCAATGAGTGTCTGCTAGCCTCTGAAACAAACTTAATAAAATGCAGGTTATTTTATGTTAATTATAATCAACCTGGCAGTGTGAACCATCACAATCTTCGCACATATTTATATAGTTACCTATTTAGTATATATATATTTTTTTAAGATTGTGCTTTTAATTGCCCTTTTTGGAAATTTCCACCCTGCTTTTAAATCCCTGCTGAAGCACTATTCACTGAAGTAGTCTACATGCATGGCCGGTAGCAAATATATAACTTGTATGATGGTAATCTTTACTAGACTTGAACAGCTAAATTAATAAAATTATGGTTCTTCAAAGATACAATCCAGCATGCAAAACTGAATAGTTCATTATTGTAATCAAGAATTAAAAAGCATGTTTAATGACAGATTCCTGTCACATATCTGAGACCTCTTTCATAAATTCCGAAACCGTGGACAATTCCCATACATTCTAGAGATCCTATGCTATGGATAATCAACTACTCCCTGTACTCAGTTTTATGCCAGATTCCTGTCACATATCTGGGACCTCTATTATAAATTCCGACACCATGGAAAATGGGCATACATTCTGAACATCATATGCTATGGATAATCAACTACTCCCTGTACTCAGTTTTATGCCAGATTCCTGTCACATATCTGATACCTCTATTATAAATTCCGACACCATGGACAATGGGCATACATTCTTAACATCATATGCTATGGATAATCAACTACTCCCTGTACAGTGCTGAAGATGATAATTAAGTGACATTTATTATTTTATTAATTAAACCCGAGTTGAATTTTTATTTGAAAAATTTACCCTACTCTAACATTTATGCGATCTCATCCTTTTCAGCCTGTCCCTGTACCATGCTCCAGGTCATGCTTTCATATAATTATTTACAATGTATTGATATTCATTTTTATTTTAACGCTGGCCCTTGGTTAAGCCCCGGTACAGTGCCCATGTCTTTTTTTATATATTTTAAACTGACATGTAATGACAATTTCTTGATTTAAATCCTGGTCCCTGCTCTCACATTTCTGCGATCTTATCCTGAGGCCCTTCCACCAATCCCTGTACTGTGCCAGACTCAGCATTGATCACCCAGCCAACCAGTCCCAGCCTCTTAGCCGTCTTCTTCGTGTACTGTTCAATACACAGACACACTGATTGCTTGTGGCAAAGATAACTATTGTGTACATAGCAATAGAAACATGACAAACTGGCTTTATTCAAGGACTTCCTTGCAATATAAGGCCAAAACTACATTTATATTCAATGGACCTATAAAAATTATTTTACGAGAAAAGGTTTTACTATCTATAAAATATCCCACAAGATGTTTTCCTTAAGATATAGTTTATACGTACCTTTCTGAAGAAAACATCTGAAAGGAGAAGAAAATGCTTGAATTAAAACACAATTAGGATTCAAATTTGATCCCAGCACATGTTAGTTTGGTTTACCATATTGAACAGGTGGGGTTTTCTTGGGTACTTTGGCCCCCTCCCCCCCCCCCACAACAAAAGACCACATACAAACTAAATGCCTTTCAGTAACTATATATATAGGCTTAGCTAGAAAATGAAGCTATGTTTCAAAATATGTCCCAATTTTCGTGAGTCTACAAAATGTATTAGGCAAATTAAGTAGGAGTGCTTCTAAACACTCCTCACATTACAGGCCTTTTCCTGGTGTATCTATGAGTCCGTTTTACGGACCCATTCACATAGGGAAATTGAATAAAAAATCCCAACTTGAAAAAATATCCGAATGTCCAATTTTGAAATCTTTTTTTTTTAAGAAAAAAAAGTGTCTGATCATTATTATATCTCAATTTTATTTTTATTTCATGTAATAAAGTTTATAACTATAATTAATATGATTTTGTTCTTATAATTTGAATTATTATAAAATGTTGTATTGAATTAGTTTTTCCCAAATCAGTGGACATAACGCAAGAAAAAATGTAAATCCTGAGAAATTGCATATTCCCAATATGGCCAGGAAAAGTCCTGCATAATGCAGCTTCAAGCCGGGAAGGACCTCATACATTTGAAATACAAATGGGTTAATGTGTTAGAGAGATATAAGTGTTTCTGCTGCCCATTTAATATGGTCAACTAAATACTAAGTGGCAATAAATGAAGATGTTTAGAGCTTATACTTCATCTCCTGCTTGTGTCTACCTTGTACTAAACTAGTTCGAACGTTAGAAAAGCAGCAGTAACTAAAGTTACTTGACATTAGAAAGGTGAGCTATTCTTGTCTATTCTTGAGAACTATTGCACACGCATTGCGCTTGCTGCTATCTGCAAAGCAAAAAGGATGGTACGAGCTGCTGCGCCATGATTAAAGGGACTTGTTCACAGATTTTGGCATGTTTTGAAGTTTGTCATTAAATGCTTTAAATTGATAAATATAAAAAACAGAACTAAAGAGCTACAATATAAAAACAATAATAAAAGTAAAAAAAGAAAAAAAAAAAGGAAAAAAAAAGTTAACCACACCACGGCTCGAACCACTGACCCATGGGGTAAAAGCCAGGCGCCGAAACCACTCAGCCATCCGTCTTCACGTGCGTATGTGTGTTATTCAGAGTTTATGTTCGGGTCGTCGTTGAGTCTTTACGACTACATTATGTGTGGACCTGACCATCCGTCTTCACATGGGTTGCCATTTATTTTATACTTTGCATAACCATCCAAGTGATATTACAAAATATAACGATAACACAAGAAATCAAAACTTTTAAATTGTTTCGCGTCTGAGATGCTTTATAATTTTATAAATTTCTAGCAATGATTTTTCGAAAACGAAAGTTTTTTTCAGTATAAGTCTGCGGCATTAGTGTTTTTTCGCACACTGATGTACATTGTTTATTAATTTCTTGAATCTGTGACAAACAGTTGAAAAATTCTCATTTTGATAAACTGTGAAAAAGTCCCTTTAAAGCTAAGATACAGTGCTAGCCATTCCTTTTATCATATATCAGCGTTCCATCCATCCTGTATATGTAATTTCATGCCCTTCTTTTGGTAGCCAATCCAATCATTAAAGTAGATTGCATCCTATTAGTATTATGATAACATGTTGATGACTATTATTTATAATCATTAACCTTGTCAATCGACAAGTACTGAATTAGCCCCCAAGGAAAATTTATAATATAAAGAGTTACAGTCAAGTAACCATTACCGGATCAGTAGCGTAATAAAAGTTGTTCTGGTGAAAAGCAATAAATGTTTTGAGACTTCTTTTACTCCAGTTTGATCAAATATTAACCTTGCTTACCTTTTCAGAGCATAGTTTTATTTTTAAACGCAGGCAAAATGTATTTGTGATACCTTTTTTGCGCCTCAGAATTCATGCATTAATGGATCAGTTGTAGCCATAACGGATCACGTGATCGAAACCACTCTGGAGGTCATCTAAAACACCTTTTGAAAGGTCGAAACATGAACTGTGTTGTTTACAATGACCAAGTTACATTGCCAGTTATAAATTATATTTATTGTTTGTGTTATTAATTGTTTTTATATGTGATCTTGTATCTACACTTTACGCATGGTGTTTCTTGTGTGAATTATATGTTGAAAATCCTAAATAAATCGAAAAGATATGGGAATCTTATAAACCATTTAAATTGTTTGAATCAAATCTAATCATCAATATTTAACATGGAACATAAATAAAACATTAAGATTGAGATCATTTATTGAAAGAAACAACAAGATTTGAATATATTTTAATATAATATATTATTAATACGCATATTATCACGCTTGATCCGTTATTGCCCTTATTTTTCATTTCATTTAAGGTGTTGCAAAATCTTAAATACGAATCAAAACTGAAAGGTACTTTGCAGGCAGAAAGACTTCTAAATGGCCTTTAAATGAATGCGTAAACTTCTTACTTTCCAACAGAGTTATAGCATGTGGCCGCGAATAATGTTCAACCTCGATTTGGAAACGAGACGGAAGTCAACAAAGTCGTATATACATGTCAGCTTAACATACCGAAATGTTTGACAAAGAGTAGCTCCGATTACGACTCAATGAATGTATTTTAAAGAACAGGCTTGAAAATGCTGTGTGCAAAATATCATCTAAAAATGTCAACTATTTATCGCGATACGCAGTCTTGAACATCAAAGTGATCCGCTATGGGTAATGATCCGGTAATGGTAACTTGACTGTACAGGGTTTCAATTGAAACACAATCCCTGTTTTTTTGCATACGTACCTTGCACTAGTCCAAATACCTCAAATTCGACTGAAATAAGCTTTTTACTGTCCATGTTTGGTCGCGTCAGTATTGGAATGAACAAGATTGGCAAGAGAGTGAAGAAATACATTGGGTTAATTTGCAAATAAGGAAATGTCGAGTGTAATACCAAGGGGAGCAACCCACGTGTATTCAATACTTGTTTTATTGGTTCGGTTCAGTTCACACGCTATGCGTCAGCTCACTGGGTCCATGTCTCATATGGTTGAACCGCGCTCGGAGAAAACGGGGTTAAACGCATGTGCGTAAAGTGTCGCCTAAAATGGATTTTCGTCAAGCATTGTCTTTCTTTAAAAGAAAAAGAAAATAAAAGCGGAAAGTGTCGTCCCTGATAAGCCTGTGCGAACTGCACAGGCTAATCTGGGACGACACTTTACGCACATGCATTAAACCCCCTTTTCACAGAGCGAGTACAGTTATAAAGTTTCGCATGATACCAAGTACACACAGCCACGCTGAGGCTGGAGGCGGTTGCCTAGGTTATATTTTGTAGGACAAAAAAAACAACATAAGCAATCAAAATGCCAGAATTATGCTAGTTGCTACATACTCAATTAATAAATTGCGGCAACATGAGGGGCATTTCGGCTTATAAAATAAAGCTCAATATCAACTTTAATATCGTTATCAACATTAACAGTTGCATTAATTGAATCATGTTCTTCGATGTCCATATGTGAAAACCAAAGCGTGACATTTAACAGTTCAACGAAACTGGAAATCGTGGAAAGAAGTTCCTAGAAGCAACGTGATAAAAAAAATCAAACAAATCATTCATATTTGAGAAGCATTCGCGCACTGTGGTAAGGAGCTACCCTGTCCGTTTTAAAGTCTCGCAAGGATTCGTAGTTTCACAAGCGGAAATTGTAGCTCCTGAAACCGACTGTTCACATGCGCATACTGGTCCGGAGCTACGATGGCCGCATATGTGAAAAGATCCATTTTCGCAAAACGTAGTTCAATGAGTACTCGACAGTAAGCGCATTTTCGATGTTCCCGTGAAGTCTTTTTGCGTTATCATCACTTCCCTACCTCGTGCATGAAAACGCTACCGTACAAGTATATAGCTTCGTTAAATACATTCAGGCCCGGCGGAAAATAGATTGCGTAAGAATTAATATTACAGATGACGTCATAAGTCGCCGTACCATTTTTTAAACAAATGCATCGATGTTTACCAATGGCCTGCGCAATCGGGTAAGTGCAACGTGCATTTAATGTCGCCTGGACCTGTCACCCTTTGAGGTCGACGCGTGACATAAGATAAAACTCTTGACCATAGCCAACGATACTCGACATTTGGACATTTGATTGTGGCCTTGTCGTTCAATTCCATAAAAAAATCGAATGTCGTTGGTAATTGTCAAGTGTCGTTTTTTAAATATCGGAGGCCGTATCGTGTGTCGCGATTATTCCGTAATGTCTCTTATCAAATATAGATCAATATATGAACTTGTTGAAAAAACACTTCATGATAGTTTTAAACCTATTCATTATAGCTAGATTGCATCGAAAGCGTATTGAGTCGCTCTCGAGTCCGTTTCCTGTGTAGAACCAGTACTTTGTGTCTATAGGGGAGATCGCAAGAACGCTCCCACGCCGACCTATAGCATTGGCTATTGATTTCTGATTATTTTTGTGAATCTGTCAGGTGTTAACCCCAAAATCAAACCTTTAATATTGAAGAAAGACATACATGGTGGTGCGACAGTCGAGTGGTAACACTCTGGTCTACCATTCCAGAGGTCGTAAGCACGTAAAAGAACCAAGGGATCTATTCGCAAAGAGCTAGGGTATCGCACCCGGATTCCTTGTATCTCAATACTGTCTCTTCTGATTGCTGTTTCTTTAGCAAAAAAGGACCCCATTGGAAATAAGTGCTTGCACTTTCATGGGTTATCCTTGACTGCAAGGTCAAAATAAATACACATACACATAAACATACCGGTAACTTATACCGTATGTATATGGCCTTAATCTATCTCCCATACCATGAAATTTCCGTCGTCGGTTAAAATTTATTTTGCACAACAGCCAATTTCAAAATTATATGCGGGAACGTCAAAAACGACGTAACACTTTAAACCGTACCGCATGGAAAGTGACGTCCCGATTGTGACGTTATTGTTGTGACGTCCATGACAACGTCTACATTCCGCCATTGTTTGGCAAGCGAATAAGACGTGTTTCACAGCGCTCATTAGTATGACTTGATATAATTAATCATGACGTTTTAGTGCAAAAATAAGTTTTATTTCTACTTAAATAATTCAAAAAATATTTTACATAAGTGGGTGGGGTAAACCGTTTGAGTTTGAATTCTTTAAAAACATAAATAAATCACAGATCAAATAGGATTGTTTAAGCGCCTTTGAACGTGCACTCTTGTATGAAAAGGGCGCTATATAAATCCGGTATAATAATACTAATATAATATAAAATGATATTAAAAAAAAACACACTTCAATTTTAGAAATTTAATGCGTATACTTTAAGTTATTCTTAATAAAAGTATACACAGCAAAGCGCTCATCTAGAAATGCGTGATTTGCAATGGTTCTTGTAAATCCAAACAGCAACGCAATACAACAGCAGCCCGTAAAGCTATAACCTTGCTTGACTTGTTACACCTTAGAAATGTTTGTGCAAGTTTTCGGTCACAGTTAACGAACTCGTATATTCGTTTCTGTCTTTCTTTTTAAAAACCACCACGATTTCCTATCTTTCTGTTTCCTAACTCTGTTTCATCCATCCAGCTTCAGCACTGCTCCTCTCACTTCTGACCTTTCAACGGTCACGTCCTCCGACCTTGACCTAGTTTCTGCCTCGATAGTGACCTTGACTCTGCTCTTTGCCTTCTTGCAAGAGCTTGCATCCAGCAAGTAGAGCTCTCAGGTGCTTTGAATTTTCCGTCTGACACTAGTTCAAATGATATATTTTATGTTTTAACTTTTAATCAACACGTCTTATTGTATTGTTCTTTATTTACTCTCTAACTATATGTTTACAATTCCTACAAAGACCAAAGTGTGGTATGTGTTTCAAATTAGGTTGTAGGAATAAGATTTCACGCTAATTAGATGGACCTATTCTACATGTAAGACTGGCCTTGATATCATGACTCTCATATTTCTTGATATTGTAAGAAAAACGCAATATCTTTTGAGTTGGTCTACGTCCAAACAATTTAAAGCTCTTCACTTTGTTATCCATACTGCAAAAATGTCATGTGCTACCTGATTAAATTAATTGTATTGCAGTGTTCCGTGTTTTTACTCATCTTTTTTTACGCAGAGTACCTAAGGTCAAGCGACTATGTTTATACACTACCACTGGCAGCGTCTTCGTGGGGTTCCGCCGGCGATACTCAGGCTTCTGTACTGTTACCTGTCGCCGACAATGACTGCCGACCAGGCGTCTATAAGTCGTCGAACACCCGACTTGCACCGGCACTGGAGGCAGGCGACGGCGACACCGGGGTATACAAGCGGAAGCTGGCTTGTTAGAGTGCACGGGGCGGAGAGCAGTTAAACGACCCGGACGAGGTATGGTTTAAACTCTTCATGTGCTTAACGTATGTCTAGTTCATTAGTTTTAAGTATTTGGAAAGGTTGAAAAAAAAATGCATAAAGCTTTACTCAATTTACCTTCAAGACTTGTAAAAATGTTACGTTTCAAAAATTACCAAAATTGTAATCAGTAATTCAACATTCATGTTATCTCTTTTGTACCAATGATATTGACAATGATTACAGCCCAGTCGACTGAGCTTCAAGCCTTGTGTAGGTTGCTGCCGGTAAAGCGCATTCATGATTCTCCGGAACCGGATTCCGCCAGTCCAAAGAAGCGCCGTCGGCATCAGTCGTCGAGCATGTGCGGAAGCAGCGACACGATGTCTGCAGAAACAAACGATACCGTTTGTCAAGACCAGACTGAAAGGGAGATTGACATCCGGTACCAGCGGAGCCCCTGTCCCTTCAGCTGCCCATGCCGGCCGTCATTCAAAGCACCGGAAGTCTTGGAGATTCCAAGACGCAGAAGGAAACGTGTTAGCGTGCCTCTATACAATAAGTTCCTGCAATATCGTCTGCTGAGAATCACCAACACGTGCCTCTCGAACTGCTGTCAGTTCCGGTGCTTCCGGAAGTGGATTCAGTATGAGAGGAAATATATCAGAATTATCTTCAGAGACTATAATTAGACATTTAGAATTGTTTTGTTTTCATTTTTTTTTTATTCATATTAATGCCTTTTCTAATATGTTTTTTATTGCTATTGTACACTAGTTGTTACGTTTTACATTCATATTTCTTCTTCTTCTTCTTCTTCTTCTTATTCTTCTTCTTCTTCTTCTTCTTCTTCTTCTTCTTCTTCTACTACTTCTTCTTCTTCTTCTTCTTCTTCTTTTCTTCTTCTTATTCTTATTATTAATAGTACTAATCATCATCATAATCATCATCATCATCATCATCATCATCATCATCATCATCATCATCATCATCATCATCATCATCATCATTATTATTATTTATATTATTATTATTATTATTATCATCATTATTAGTATTATTAGTATTATTAGTATTATAAGTACTATTATTTTTATCATAATGATTAGAAGTCGCAATATCAGCAGTAGTAGTAGAATTAGTAGTAGTAGACTAGTAGTATCAAAAGCAGTAGTAGAAGTAGGAATAGCAGTATCATTAGTCCTAGTAGCAGTATCAAAAGTCTTAGTAGCAGTATCAGAAGTCCGAGTAGCAGTATCAATAGTCATAGAAGCAGTATCAGTAGTCCGAGTAGTAGTATCAGAAGTCCTAGTAGTAGTATCAGTAGTCCTAGTAACAGTATCAGTAGTCATAGTAGCAGTATTATTAGTCCTAGTAGCAGTATCAGTAGTCATAGTAGTAGTATCAGAAGTCCTAGTAGCAGTATCATTAGTCCTAGTAGCAGTATCAGTAGTCCTAGTAGCAGTATCAGAAGTACAAGTAGCAGTATCAGTAGTCCTTGAGTAGCAGTATTAGTAGTCTTTGAGTAGCAGTATCATTAGTCTAAGTAACAGTATCAGAAGTCCTAGTAGTAGTATCAGAAGTCCTAGTAGCAGTATCATTAGTCCTAGTAGCAGTAACATTAGTCCTAGTAGAAGTATCAGTGTCCTAGTAGCAGTATCAGTAGTCTTTGTAGCAGTATTAGTAGTCCTTGTAGCAGTATCATTAGTCCCAGTAGCAGTATCATGAGTCCTAGTAGCAGTATCATAAGTCCTAGTAGCAGTATCAGTAGTTCTAGTAGCAGTATCCGAAGTCCTTGTAGCAGTATCATTAGTCCTAGAAGCAATATCAGTAGTCATTGAGTAGCAGTATCATTAGTCCTATATGCAGTAACAGTAGTCCTAGTAGCAGTGGCATTAGTCATAGTAGCAGTATCAGTAGTCATAGTAGCAGTATTAGTAGTCCGAGTAGCAGTATCGGTAGTCCTAGAAGTAGTATCAGTAGTCCTAGTAGCAGTATCAGTAGTCCTAGAAGCAGTATCAATAGTCATAGTAGCAGTATCAGTTGTCAAAGTAGTAGTATCAGAAGTCCTAGTAGCAGTATCAATAGTCCTTGTCGCAGTATCATTAGTCCTAGTAGCAGTATCAGTAGTCATAGTAGTAGTATCAGAAGTCCTAGTAGCAGTATTATTAGTCCTAGTAGCAGTATCAGTAGTCCTAGTAGCAGTATCAGAAGTACAAGTAGCAGAATCAGTAGTCCTTGAGTAGCAGTATCAGTAGTCCTTGAGTAGCAGTATCATTAGTCCTAGAAACAGTATGAGTAGTGCTAGTTGTAGTATCAGAAGTCCTAGTAGAAGTATCATAAGTCCTAGTAGCAGTAACATTAGTCCTAGTAGCAGTATCAGTGTCCTAGTAGCAGTATCAGTAGTCTTTGTAGCAGTATTAATAGTCCTTGTAGCAGTATCATAAGTCCTAGTATCAGTATCATAAGTCCTAGTAGCAGCATCATTAGTCCTAGTAGCAGTATCAGTAGTCATAGTAGTAGTATCAGTCGTCCTTGTAGCAGTATCATTAGTCCTAGTAGCAGTAGCAGTATCATAAGTCCTAGAAGCAATATCAGTAGTCATTGAGTATCAGTATCATTAGACCTGATAGCATTAACAGTAGTCATAGTAGCAGTAGCATTAGTCCTAGTAGCAGTATCAATAGTCCTAGTAGCAGTATCATTAGTCCTAGTAGCAGTATCAGTAGTCATAGTAGTAGTATGAGTTGTCCTTGTAGCAGTATCATTAGTCCTAGTAGCAGTATCATTAGTCCTAGTAGCAGTATAAGTAGTCCTAGTAGAAGTATCATTAGTCATAGTAGTATTATCAGAAGCCTAGTAGCAGTATCATTAGTCCTAGTAGCATTATCAGTAGTCTTTGTAGCAGTATCAGCAGTCCTTGTAGCAGTATCAGAAGTCCGAGTAGCAGTATCAGAAGTCCTAGTAGTAGTATCAGTTGTCCTAGTAGCAGTATCATTAGTCATATTAGCAGTATTAGTAGTCACAGTAGCAGTATCAGAAGTCCTAGTAGCAGTATCAGAAGTTCTTGTAGCAGTATTAGTAGTCCTAGTAGCAGTATTATTAGTCCTAGTAGTAGTATCAGTAGTCGTAGTAGAAGTATCAGTAGTCCTAGTAGCAGTATCAGTAGTCCTTGAGTAGCAGTATCATTAGTCCTAGTTGCAGTATCAGTAGTCCTTGAGTAGCAGTATCATTAGTCCTAGTAGCAGTATCAGTAGTCATAGTAGCAGTATCAGTAGTCATAGTAGCAATATCAGTGGTCCTTGAGTAGCAGTATCATTAGTTCTAGTAGCAGCAACAGTCGTCCTAGAAGCAGTAGCATTAGTCCTAGTATCAGTATCAGTAGTCCTAGTAGAAATACCAGTAATCCTAGTAGAAGTATCCATAGTCCTAGAAGCAGTATCAGTAGTCCTAGTAGCAGTAGCATTATCAGAAGCCCTAGTAGCAAGATCAGTACTCCTAGTTGTAATATAAGAGTCTTAGTAGCAGTAGCAATATCAGTAGTCCTAGTAGCAATAGCAATAGTTCTAGTAGCAGTAGTCCTAGTTTTAGTAGCAGTAGCAGTTCTCCTAGTAATAGTAGCAGAAGTCCCAATAGCAATATCAGTAGTTCTGGTAGTAGTAGCAGTTGCCGTAGTACCAAAATCAGTAGTACAAGTAGCAATATCAGTATTTCTAGTAGTAGTAGCAGTAGTCCTTGTAAAAGTATCAGTAGTCCTAATAGTAGTAGCAATATCAGTAGTCCTAGCAGCAATATCAGTAGTTCTAGTAGAAATATCAGTAGTTCTAGTAGTAGTAGCAGTAGTCCTATTAGTAGTAGCAGTAGTTCAATGAGCGGTAGCAGTACTTCTAGTAGCAGTATCAGTAGTTCTAGTAGCAGTAGCAGTATCAGTAGTTCTTGTAGCAGCATCAGAAGATCTTGTAGTAGTAGCAGAAGTCCTAGTAGTAGTAGCAGTAGTCCTATTAGCAATATCAGTAGTTCTAGTAGCAATATCAGTAGTCCTAGTAGTAGTACCAATATAAGTAGGCCTGGTAGAAGTAGCAGTAGTCCTATTACCAATATCAGTAGTCCTAGTAGCAATATCAGTAGTGCTAGTAGCAGTTACAGTTGTCCTTGTAGCAAGATCAGAAGTCCTAGTAGAAGATGCAATCTCAGTAGTCCTAATTGCAATATCAGTTATCCTAGTAGCTGTATCAATAGTCATAGTAGTAGAAGCAATATCAGTAGGCTTAGTAGCGATATCAGTAGTCCTAACATCAGTATCAGTAGCCCTAGAAGCAGTAGTCCTAGTATCAGTAGTCCTAGTAGCAGTATCAGTAGTCCTAGTAGTAGAAGCAATATCAGTAGTTCTACTAGCTATAAGAGTAGTCCTAGTAGCAGTATGAGTAGTCCTAGTAGTAGTAGCAGGAGTCCTAGTTATAGTAGGAGTATTAGTAGTAGCAATATCAGTAGTCCTAGTAGCAGTATCAGTAGTCCTAGTAGTAGTAGAAGGAGTCCTAGTAGTAGGAGGAGTATTATAAGCAGCAATATCAGTAGTCCTAGTATCAATATCAGTAGTCCTAGTAGATATAGCAATATCAGTATTTCTAGTAGCAATATCAGTAGTTCTAGTAACAGTAGCAATAGTCCTAGTAGCAATAGTCCTAGAAACAATATCAGTAGTCCTTGTAGTAGTAGCGATATATCAGTAGTCCTTGTAGTAGTAGTAGTATCAGAAGTTGTAGTAGCAGTTCGGCGCGTCTAGAGCAGAAACAGAAGTCGAGGTACATGTAGTGGAAACAGTTGTAGTAGTAGTAGTAGTAGTAGTAGTAGTAGTAGTAGTAGTAGTAGCTGTAGTAGTAGCAGCAGCAGCAGCAACAACAACAACAGCAGTAGCAGCAGCAGTAGCAGTATCAGTAGCAAGTCCATTAGTCACAAAAGAAGTCGAAATAGAAGTATCGTTAGCTTTTGTAGCTTTAATATTACCGGTAATTGTTAATATATCGGAACTGTATATGCAGTTCAGTTAATTGAGCAGCAGTAACACTTGTTTTTGTTTTAGTGCCAGCAATTTTATACGCAGTTCCAGTTAATAAGTAAATAATATTAATAGTACGAGCTGTTGTAGCTACATTGTTATTTAAATAAGCACTTGTAGTAGTCACAGTACGACCAGCAGTTAAAGGTATAAGTAATAATCAACAGGATTCTCGAGGTTATATCACCATTCTTAGATGCCCTAATAGTTGCAATACAAGCCTTTATGTAGCACATCTTTTTGTTAAAGTTGTTTTCAATTTTCAGGTCGTTTACAAGTTAATAATGTCTTTTAAGGTAAATAAACAGTAATAATTATTCGGGTTGTAAGTCTATGTCTTCGTCTTTATTAAAAAGTTTGTTTGCATTAATATTGAAAATTGTTTGTATTTTGACACGCGGTATATTGTGATTCTTACCGTCGTTTATTTTGTATGCATAATAAATTGTAAATATGTATACTGTTGATCTTGGCATCCAAATCAACTAAATATCATTGTTGTACACATTTCTACAAATTTTGTTAATCCTTTATTATTGGCGATTTGTTCGTACAATTTCAAATTCTAATATTACAATTAACATCATTAGAGCGACCGCCACATACGGTAGTTTTCATAAATGCGACTGATTCTAAACCATTGCTGAATCAATCGTAATATCAATTTATGCTTTGTCCCCGACAATGCCTAAAGGTCGGGTGAACTTGTGCCGCACTAAAGGAGGAAAACACATCAGTAGTGCTTTGAACAGGGCTATTCGTCCATAAATGTAGGCAACCTAATCTTTTCAGTGATGTTATGTATTATGCCTCTATGATATCTTAAAGTCATTTTTGTTTGTTTAACAAAATAATTGTGTGTAATGTTAGGAAAGTGTGGTATTTTATTTTCCGAAGTACTACTGACATTTACTTGATGAAAACAAGTATGTTTATTGACTAAGGAGTTGTTGAAATTACTGAAACACATAAATTGATCATAGATGTCTATAATTAGATCCGAATATTGGTTCTCAACCAAACCTGTATGGGACTTTTTGAGGTAATGAGTCCCAGGAACTCAGTGGAAATTAGGTTAAACGCGAACACTGATTGACACCATGAAAAAATATCCAAACTTAGCTGTTGGTTCACATACTAAATGCAACAATACTGTTTAAAAAAACTATTTGCCCGAAAAGAACATATGAAGTCAATCATATAGCCATATCAACAGATAAATTATAACAGTATCAAATGTTTAAGATAACAATGTTTTATTCAAAGTTTTTTTTCAAAGATCAAAATAAATTTCCTTCAAATATAAACAGCATTGTTCAAACTGAAACATGTCGACATATGCCTTAACATGAAAAAAGAAAAGCATCAATGAAACATACACACTTTTAAAAATTCACATCCTGCCTAAAAAGCCACATTCATTAAAAGCTCGAGTCAAAAGAAACAAACCCAGTGTATTTTAAAATAATTTAATAGCATTAATTGGCTACAATGGAATAAATTTACACTTATTTCACTTAAACTAGTTTTTTGCTAGCCATGCATTCGAGTTTGTTAATGCGCTAACATCGAGTGCGAATGAAATATAGACTTTAAATACTTGGTATGAACAGAGTATGTACCTGCTAATCACCCCCAGTGGCATCACAAGATATCGCTCGTACAGAATTAAACATTTTAAAAGATAACCAAATCAGTATTATTTTACCGATTTCAAAGTTCTAGTGCAAAGTTCTAGTTTTTCTGTATGTGTTTGTTTTTACATTAATATTTTGTGACTGGGACATTTACATTCAAACTTTACAAACTAAACTTTGAAGCTCGAAATACTGTACACACACCTGACTATGCATGGACAGCTGTCTTTTGAATTGTGTTTGTTCTGAAATCACCATACATATTAAAATATATATGAAATTACATTATATTATAGAAAAGAAAAGACAGTTAATTCCGACTTATACAAATGTACATCGTCCTTAATGCATACAATTAAAAATAAAGCACTGTCACATGTCAAAATATAATAATTGTGACAAAATCAATGATACAATATTATAATATATATATANTCAATACCTTTTTCCTTTTTGCAAATAAACAAAACGAGTAAGTATTGGTTTGATGTAAACAACATAATAACTTAATACTATCTGAATTGTCTTTTTGCGGGCATAAAGAGATCTTCGTAAGAATCACCACATGTATACATTTAAGATTTGATATGAATGATTTACGTTTAACATTATGAAAAACATTGAACATCAGTTGCCTAACATTCAATGCCCTTTACTTGTTTAGGTGATTTCTGAGGCTGCAGGGTCGAATTTAGACAAGGAAAGTAAGAACAAAATTTACACTTTACACAATGGACTGTTGCCAGTATCTAAGAACATTGTGACCACTGCTGGTAAGCTGAGGCATTACCACGGAGTGATACACGCTGTTGGTCCACAGTGGTATGACAGCAAATACAGGTATGTTTTACTTTTAATAAAATCATATGACTGCTTAGTGGTTTTCTCTTATTAACAGATTGCAATCAGAAATTAAAAGCATTTTATAAGCAGTTCTTATGTAAAATAACCTAAACTTAAATGATTTTGAGTCATGATTTTCTATTTATCACTGATAATTGCCCCATGAGCAATAATGTGTAGTTTTGAGCTCAGATGCTTAGAAAATGTGAGGGATTTAGCATTATAAAGACAAAATGCGGTTTTTATAGGTCAGTACACAACAATAATGCACACTTTATTGCATTTCTTACAGGATGTTACACCTTGTGTGCAGTTGAAATGAGAACTTCATTTAAAGCATTTTACATGTACATGCTCTCTTAGAATCATTTTAAGTAGTTGCAAAGTTTAACTAATATATTTTTTTTTTCCTTTTTTTGTAATGAACACATCAGTTAGAATCTTGTTATAATTAAGAAGACACACCTAGATTCTATTCGACAACTATAAGACCACCTACCTACATCAACTTCTCACCTATTAAAGGAAATTAAAGTAATAAACTATTTTCAGAGATGACAAGGTTTTGTGTCTGGATCACCTGGAGGACACAATTAGACACGTCTTGGAGACCTGCGACAGAGAAGGATACCGAACTGTTGCCATGCCGGCAATAAGTGCTGGTAAGAACCAGCAATAAACTATTTCAGCGATCTAGAATTAATTTATTTGGCCTTAAATTAGATGGATTTGAAAATACAATACTTAAAATGATTCGAATAAAAACACACGACCATATTTTATATGTATTTAACCATTCCACCACTTTTGATGTTTTCGGATTATATCACAGGGCCATAATTTACAACGATTTAAGGATTAAATTTGATAATAAAAATACTTCAACCGATTTTGAATAAAATCACACACACCTTGATTCATATGGATTTCATGGAGCAATTTGTTTTTTTTCAATCCCGCGTTAGGAAATAGCAGTCACAATGGTCAAGTGTGTTTGCGTGTGGCGTCTGCATGAGCTTGTCTTGTATTTAACCTTGTCATTCATTGAGCAATTTTAATATAGATGTCTCCCTACCTTAAAGGTCAATGTCACACTTAGGGATTGAATATTAAATGTTTGCATATATTTCTCAACTGGAGTGTAAATTTGTATTTCATCCAGCTGTTGAAAAAGTAACTTAACACAAATGATCACCATGGGGAGACGGGGTGTCCCGTGGGAGGACAGTCTCCCTACCTTAAAGTTCTAGGTCAGACTTAAAGGTCGAAGGGCAAATTTTACCATAAAACAGTGTCTGTAACATTGTATTGAGGTCAAAGGAAAAATCTTTACTTCTATAAGACCGCACGGGTCAGTGATTTTTTAGTTGGTGTATAACTTCGTATGGTGGTCCTCGAAAACGTTTGTTCAAATAATCCCCCTTGGGTCAAAATTTACCCTGTCCTGTGTGCTACTTGTTTTTGTATACAATACGAAGTTTTAAAAATCTTTTTCTCTGAAATCACGAAGACGAGAGGTTTGGTATTTGGCATGTATCATCGTATCGTATGATGGTCGTTTACCAAGTTTGTTCAAATCATTGTCATGAGAACAAAACTGGCCACCCCATAGTTCACAAGATTTAAAAAACGATTTATTTAGTAGATGGTGGGTCATGTGTTTGATATGTTGTGTTTAACATTGTATGGTGGTCCTCTTACACGTTTCATCAAATCATGCCTCTGGGGTCAAAATTTGCGCGGCCCTAATTTTTTTTTATTAAATTTGTATTTAAAACTTTGCAAATCTGAAATCGCATGGCCCAGAGGTTTCATTTTTTTCATGAACATTTATTTTCATAGTATATTACAGTCAAATAAACAACTAAGCTATGTAATATGGCTTGTTTACACCCAATGTTGCTGCTTCTTCCTGAAGAAGATGATGATCTGAAATATTAACTATATGATGCTATATTCTTTAATCTTTTTGTAAAAAGAAGGGATGTAGTCGATGCGTTATCGTAATTTCATTTCATCGTGCCTCAAAAAGTTGTAACTCTGTTGCTTTGGTCTCCTTCCTACCATTGAGTAATCAAATAGAACTTAAATTGAATGCGTTTTAATTCCCTTTTATAACTGTTTAATTTGAGTTGCAAAGCTATGAGGTTTAATTTTATTTACACTTATATGTATCATGAATATTGCTGGGCCAAGTGTGAGGTTTAGCGCTCTATAACCGGTTTAAACCCCTAGCGCTTAGCATTGACCGTTCCAAGGCGGTGACCCCAGCTTTATTCTACTATGTGTGTATGTTGTTTCGTTTTGTGACGCACTGTACTGTTTTGGCAATTGATCATTTGCCATAAATAAAGGACCCCGATGGTGTGTATGATAGAAATGCAATACTGCTAGATATTCTGGAGTCTCACATCTTTATATTGTTATTTGGCATGTAACCTGTGGTGGTCTTCTGCTAAGTTTGTTCGAATCATGCCCCTGGGATCAAAACTTGCCATGCCCCAGGGTCACATGATTTATATAGACTAATAAGTAAATAACGTTAAAAATCTTAGTCTCTCAAACCGCAAGCGTCAGGGTTTTTATATTTGGTGTGTGACATAGTATGTGTATCACCAACTAAATATGTTAAAATTGTCCCCCCCCCTTGGGCAAAATTTGCAAAAAAGTAATTAAAAACAAGTCATTTAACAAACATAACAAAATCTACACATAACATATTAGTTTGTAAATGTCTCAGGTCAGCGTAGTAGTGCCTTTGACTCTCTTGTTTATGAAATACATTCTATATAACAGGTATATACGGGGTACCAAAAGAGTTGTGTGCAGATATGTACGTGAAAGCTGCGGCTAATTACAGTAAGATATCTGGCAAGAGGCTTCCTGAAGAACTGCACATTGTTGATATCGACCAGGAAATTCTTGACCTTGTGAAGAAATCTGTTCAGAATTATGAAAGGGATCCACAATCAATAAACCAGCGAGTGACTGTACCAAAATATTTAAGCGTATGTTGTATTTCCTTTATACATATACATATACTGCGTATATGAATGCCAACAATTTGTGGCCGAAAGCCTTAGACTTAATTGTTTGACAAACGTGTCTTTAAAACAATATTGTCAACAGTGTTCGTCAATGATCGAAATTACAAGTAGTTTTTTTTTTCATGTCAGAGTTGACCCGTTTTTTCCTTTTGTTCTATATCAGTAAAAATAAATTATAATCGTACATAATTATTGTGTTGAAAATGTTTTTTGTACTTTTCTAGTTTAACACTCACCTAAATTTTGAATTAATGTGTTTTTGTTTAAAACAATCGGACTGGAGGAAATGTGTTGACCATTGATTAAATGTAACATATATCTCCAAAAGATATTTTCGATGTGATTTTTTGTGTCATTCGTACCCAAAGAGTTTTTATGATACTAATTACCTGTAATTGACGTGTTTGTTATTTTAGAGTCGACCACAATCAAGTTGGAGAGGTAGGAAAAGAGGTCAACATCACAGTCAAAGTTTTAGTGGAAGTCACGGAAGTGGTCAAAATCATGGAAGTAGTCATGGTCAAGGATATAACTCGACATTGGTACACGAATTACGTTTTGAAGATCTTGCTATTACCATCGATGTTAAAAACCTGCAATCAGAGACATTTAAATGGGGTGCCGTTGCTCAACTGTTTACCTTAAACAGAGATTTGAAAGTAAAGATTTTTAAAGGCGACATTACCAAATCTTCCAAAATCGATGCACTGGTGTGTGGCATTGGATCCGATATGCAGTTCACTGGATTGGTAGCTGACGCGTTGAAAACCGCAGGTGGAACTGAATTTGTGAAAGCTGTGTCTAAAAAAATCCTAAGTTCTAAATATGAAAAACCTGGGACGATACTTAAATGCGTGGCAGGAAATTTAAAAGTAACCTTGGTCGTCTTCGCTGTATCCGATAGGCTGAAAGATGTCGATGAAAAGCAACAATGTGCATACAGGGAATGTTTCTTCAATTTATTGAAAAAAGCCAACGAATGGAAATTACCGAAGATAGCAATCCCATTATTTTCGACTGGTAAGACACTCCTTTAGCTCACCTTTTATGTTTCGTTATAAAAATTTAACACGATTGATAATGCCGTGACCATAAGTTACCATCATAAAATCATATTTCAATAGCATTACAAAGTAGTTAAATGAGTTCAATTTCTTTGTTGTTTATAAATGATTATCTACATAACTAGTTATGTTGGGAAGATGTCATAAAGATTTATTACTAGTATCTGTTGTAGGTAATTTGCAGAATAATGACAACAAGCTGCAGAAGTGTGCAATTGCTCTCATACAAGCTCTTGATAATTTCGTCGACGACAGAGCAGGGAAGCATGTTAATGTTAAGGAAATCCATCTTGTGAATACCAGCGACCTTGTTACAAGCACTCTTGTCAGAGTATTCGATGTCGCCAGCAAAACATATGGCTACAATGCTCGTAAATTGGCTGCAGACAAAGACACTGGTCGTTACATGGATGATAAGAAAGACTACGAACATGATAAGTACAAACATGAGCATCGTGGAAGTGCATCAGGAGACAACAGAAGTAATCAGAATACAGGTGGCAACTCAACTATATATGCCAGTGACAAAAGTAAAAAAGACGACCATGGCAATTCTTTAAAGTATAAATAACGTAAAAGATTGAGTTTTCCAACTTCTGGAGGAACTGGAACCTCTAGCGATGTAAATGGTGGGGATGATGGCGCATGTGGCGTGTCAAGGTCTCGAAAGGATTCTGGAGACGAGGCAGGGTCTGAACATGAAATGAAGAATGCTATTTCTGTGTCTACACCACAATCTACGCCACCTGATGGTTCCAATGCGACACAGACTGCAGGAAAACAGACAGGAAACCTTGTTTTCATTGACGATGATGACGATAAGAATAAAGTTTAGCTTGAACCGTATCATACGGTTTTGCGACCATAAACCGTCTGATATGATCGTATCAGACGTTTTTGACTTTTGGACCGATTGTATGCTTAACTGTTTCATGTGAAACCGTATGATACGATTCGTATCATACGGTGTAGCGTAAACCGTATCATACGGTTTACACTGAATAAATCTATTTTTAAACGGCACAATAAATTGAATAATACCCGTCATAAACCGTCTGATACTATTCGTATCATACGGTTTCAGATCAGACGGTTTAACGTACGAACCGGTCTAAAATTCGTAAAAGCGTATCATACGGTTTAAAGCGTATTTTACGGTTTATAAACCGTCTGATACGGTTCTAGCTAAACCGTATGATACGATTCAGACTTTTGAACCTGTCCGCACACCATAAATATATCAGTGAAACATTTAACTGCTGTTGTTCTTTTGGTGGTTTTGTTTTGTTAATTAAATATTAAAAAAAAATAACTTAAAATGTCAAAGAATACATTTTGATTTGTTCATTTTTGATGTTTCGTGATTGGTCATTTAAGGTTTGATTTGAATATTTAAAGTATGTTGCCATAGCAGCAAATCAACAGGACAAATGTTGCAAAGATGTTTTTATGCCCCCTTTTAAAAAAAGGGGGTATATTGTTTTTGGCCTGTCTGTCTGTCATTGTGTGTCTGTCTTTCTGTGTGTCTGTCTTTCTGTCCCAAAACTTTAACCTAGGTTAACGTTTTGTCATAACTTTTGCAATATTGATCATAGCAACTTGGTATTTGGCATGCATGTTTATCTCATGGAGCTGCACATTTTGAGTGATTAAAGATCAAGGCCAATGTCATCCTTCAAGGTCAAAGGTAAAAAAATAAATATTTTCAAAGCGGCGCAATAGGGGTCATTGTGTTTCTGACAAACACATCTCTTGTTAATTATTGTTTTTATAACTGTTATATATATATATATATATACATTTATTTATTTAATATACTTAGTGTTAATGTATTTGATATGTTTTCTTTACCGTTTAATCTTTGACTATACTAGATATTTATGCACCATGCTTTACGTTGTTTTCCATTGTCTCAACTGCATTGGTCACATACAAACGCAATTGCTTACTGGCACGTGTTGGTGTTAGCATTTAAAATTATAATGAAAATGATACAGAAATTAGTTTAACATCCGCAAATCTCTCTGGTTGTATTCAATGTCTTCTCCTTTATATCGCGTCATTGGATCAAGAATCGTTTTGAATGTTCTTTATCAAAATATATTAAAGGTATATTTTGTTGTATTAATACAGGTTCGTTGTGAAATGGATTTTACATTTTCCTTTGCAAAACAGTATTATTGTATAATTAATAGCATTGTTCTGTACCTAGTATTCCAAATGTTTAGTTTATGGCACCTTAAACGTTTTGAAACGAGTAACTAAGCGTTGTAAATATATTCTTGTTACGCTAGCTTCGTTTGTCTAAATTTTGAAAATATTTTCAGTTCGTTCCAAACTGGTTGAGGTTAAATTGCAACAGAGCCTATGGCCTATCCTTTTCATAATTACATGCCTTTTTATCATTTTTTTCAATCGGTATTTTCATGCAATTGTTATTTTTTGTGTCATTTTGTCTGTCCGTGATTATGTGGTCCTTTAACGAGTTTAAGTAAATGCTACCTTTTCGTTTATAGCCAACATCGCCTCATACAAAACTTATATATACTGACACAAAACCTAAGTCGGCATAATTTCTACCAAATCACCCATTCCTTGAGATTCTATTTTAATATATTTGACGCAATTTGGACTAATTTTGCCCATAAATAATAGGAGGAATTCGTTTTTAGTACAACATGTCATGTTCCTTTTTCTGAGAAATTCACTGAGGATTTTATTGTTTATTTTGCCATTGTCATGTTTTAAGCCGTTTGAAGAAATAAGATTGCAGAAAGAAACAAAATTATGAAGACTACCTACTGTATGTGAGTTTTCCTTTGTAATATCTTTGTATAAATGTGTGATCGTATTGGTATATTCAGATGTAGGTATTTTCAAGTGTATTTTCTTCTTTATAAATGTATAATGTCCAATCTCTGCTTTTCATTAGCATGTAATGAACTGAAAAGCGAAGCATTTGTGTGTTATTCACTTTACAGGTTTTGCTCTGTTTGTGTGTGTTTGATGATTGATCAGTAGTAAACAGGCTTGCTGATGTTGATGTTATTGCGATTAGACAACACAACACTAAACAATCTTATGTTCTGTTTGATGTTACGGGGATCCCTGTGTCATGTAACATGATATTTAATAATAATTTGTCATGTATAAAGTTGACAATAGTAACTACTTTACCGCATCGATTTGTTTAAAAACGCTTTTGTCACGATGGCGGCATAAACAGACCGCATTGGTATTTGTATTTTATTGTGTACGTATGTCGTGCTCATATTGCAAGCCATGGTTTGTTTAACACAAAATGGAAATAAAAAATATGTCCTGGTTTTGCTCATTACCAATTAATCAAAAGCATGTGTTAAAACTTTAAAAGGCTATAGAAATGTAAAATTGAATGTTGTCACATGAATTTGAAAGTGTCGAATACTGAGTATTTCGTGTGGTTCCAGATATTTAAACAGTTTGTTATGTATTTACTTTTTATGCCCCCTTTTGAAGAAAAGGGGGTATATAGTTTTCGCACTGTCCGTCGGTCGGTCGGTCAGTCGGTCGGTCGGTCAGTCTGTCACACTTTTCGTGTCCTCTCTCTAATTAAAATAGTTTTCATCCGATCTTTACCAAACTTGGTCAGAAGTTGTATCCAGACAATATCTAGGTCAAGTTCGAATATGGGTCATGCCGGGTTAAAAAACTAGGTCACGGGGTCACTTAGTGGATTTCAAGGATTTAGCATGGTGTCCGCTCTCTTATTGAAGTAGTTTTCATCTGATCTTTACTAAACTTGGTCAGAAGTTGTATCAAAACAATATCTAGGTCAAGTTCGAATATGGGTCATGCCGGGTAAAAAACTAGGTCACTGGGTAACTTAGTGCATTTCAAGGATTTAGCATGGTGTCCGCTCTCTAATTGAAGTAGTTTTCATCTGATCTTTACTAAACTTGGTAAGAAGTTGTATCAAGACAATATCTAGGTCAAGTTCGAATATGGGTCATGCCGGGTCAAAAACTAGGTCACGGGGTCACTTAGTGCATTTCAAGGATTAAGCATGTTGTCCGCTCTCTAGTTTATGTGGCTTTCTGATTTATTTTGATATTCTAAGACATTTTTATGCCCCCGAAGGAGGGCATATAGTGATCGGACTGTCCGTTCGTCTGTCCGTCCGTCTGTCCGTCACACTTTGCGTTTAGATTTCGAAAAATGCTCATAACTTCTATGTCCCTTGAGATATAACCTTCATATTTGGAATGCATGTGTATATGGACAAGGCCTTTCCATACGCACAAAAATGTTGACCCCTGTGACCTTGACCTTGAAGTAAGGG